>CAOJZF010000159.1:0-13475 GCA_948465475.1 Thalpophila matura
AAAAATGTATGGTCATAGAGAAGTCAATTGTGGTGACAAGGGTAAATTTTGTTTGTGTAGGAAAATGGTAATTCTTGGTGAGGTGGAACAGGATTTGGTGGATAGGGTCTCTAGGTTGAACCTGGCGATAGAAACAAGGGTGAAAATTCTCCATAGGAGGGACTGGATCAGTCCCCCAATCAGCAGTACCTCCCCAGGCAGGGGTTCATCCAAGGGAGTAGTAAGCCAAGGATCAGGAAGGCCACCAGGAAGATGTAGGTGTGGGTTCAGGATTGGGGGAAAAGAGAGGCACAGAATCCTCCATATGGATCTTTTAGCCCATAAGCCCCAGGGATCACAGAGAAAAGAGCCATGACGGCCAAAGTTCTGCAGATGATAGGAGCATATCTTCCTGTGAGACTGCGTAATCTGGTGCTGATGACATGGGACCCACCAATCCCAAGGTACTCCTGGGATTAAGGGTGTAATACGACCCCTTAGAGCATTTTTCTAGCCAGGATGAGAGCCAGTAGAAAGCCCTGGTCCAGGAGTTGAAAGATCTTAGGAACAATGACAGGAGGGCTGGGGTACAGATGTGTCTTGGGACCTATATGAAGGACAGGAGGGAGGGTGATGTTCCCATTCTTTCCAATGCTACTATGAGTGCAAAAGGCAAAAGGGTTACAATAATCAGTAACAAAGACTGCAAAGAGCACCCAGGGAACAGCAGTCAACAAGAGAAAGTTAAAACCAGAAAACTAGGGTACTCCTTGTAGGGCGCCCAATATACGTTTGAGGCTGATTTTCCCAAATTGGGGACCTCCAGGTGTGGGTTGGTCTTAACACATAGATCAACATAAGTTCTTACATAGGACTGATATTATGTGGCTTCTTAAGACCCCCATCACAAGGATAAAGATCTGTTAGGCCAGGGATTCCTTACCCCAAGGGAGGTTTGTTGCCACTCATCTCTTTAGAACAATAGTGACTAGTAATGAAAGATCCTGGAGACCCACATGAGTGGCACAATGTTGAGCCTGGTCATCCTCCTTGTAAGAAAAAAGGTACACTGGGAGGAGAAAAAGAGTTGTTTAAAGTTTAAGCTTTGGTCCCTTGTAGTCAGGGACTTACAGTATGATGTTTGTGTTATGACTGTAGATGAGATCCCTTAAATTGGGGGGATCTATCCCATGAGGCTCAAAAAGAGAAACAGAGAATACATAACCAGTTTGGGACTCAAATATGGACTAAAATTATTAGAATGAGCTATGAATGTGACTTATTGTGGTATGTGAAAGACTTATCAAAAAAATAAGAAGAATAAGGTTTTCTTATAAATCACTTTGATAATTGGTTATAACAATAAGCAAAATTATCTTGCTTATAAAATTAACTGATCAATATACACTGACAGAAGATAGGGGAAGGGGAGGATAAGGGGGATAATTTTGAGGTAGCTTAATAATCTCTGCTATTCAATATGAAAACAGAACACTACCTGAGAATTTCCCTAGTAAGATAGGAGAGTATAGGTTTGAGGAAGGCAGAATCTAGCTCAAATTCAGATTTATTTAAAAACCAATTTTGTAGGATTCTAGGCTTCCAAAAATCTCCTCCTAGTAGGAAGGTACAGGGAATATTTCTTTTTTCTTTGCCTTGGGGTCCCAGGTTTGTTGAGGAGTTTCCTCAATGTCTCCCCAGACACTTGGGAGCTTAATATTAACAAAAAGATCTCCTTGTGTTCAACCTTGAGGGCCTACAAGGTCAGTAATTTGACATTATCTGTTACTTTTGGGGAAGATAAAGAGTCTACTTGACAGTGGTAGCGTCAAAGGATATTGGGAGAGAAGTCAAGACTTCTGGATGGTTTCCAGGTATCATGCTCATCAGCCTATACTTTCCACTTGACCAAGTAGTGGGTACTGTTGTATTGGTCATTGTAGTCAAGGATTTTCTTAACCTCATACCCTTATTTTCATACCTATTTTAAGTTAGTTTTAGGATAGTTTGCTTGTCCTTTGATCCCTTTTACATGTTTATTAAGCTCAGAGGTGTGAAAGACACCATAGATTTTCCAGTGCAGGGGCAGATCAATGCGGTAGCTGTTCTTTCCTATAGGCTTGAGGACTGGGTATGGTTTGGTGAATTTAGGCAAAAGTTTCTTAGCTGGGAATAATAAGTTTAGGTGGTTGGTTTTGATGTGAACAAGAAACCCAGTATAAAATTTGGAAGAAGGTTCCCCTTTGGTATTAGCATACTTGATATAGTATGCTTGGGCAAGGTCAAGTTGTTTCTTGATATTTGATTTTATCTGGTTGATCTCCTGGACCCATTCCTTGGCCCCTGGTAACTGAGAGTCATTGAAAAAAAGGAGTAAGAAGGGGTTTGGGTAACTAAAAAGAGCCATGACTGGAGAGATCTTGAATGAGGCATGGGCTATTGTGTTGAGATTGTAGGATGCTAAAGGGATGAGATTGAACCAAATTACTATGCCTCTTGTTAATAAATTATTAAGGGCAATTCTCAATGGATTGGATGTGCCATTTGTATTGGCATCTGGTATTGGGGTGGTGGCCTGAGGAAGGGTTGATTGAGAGCTCAAGGATCTTTAAGACTCTTTTCTAAAAGGCAGCAATAAACAAGGGTCCAAGGTCAAAAATGATCTTTGAAGGAGCATCAAATTTATAATAAAATGTTGTGTAAGGAGATGAGCTAGGGAAGGAGCCCCAATGGTCTTGTGGTAGGGAACCAAAAGGGTTTAATTGATAAACAGTTGACAGTAACCTAAACACAGTTAAACCTGTGGAAGGAGGATAGGTCGGAAATGAAGTCCATGGTGATGGATTTCCAGGGTCCCAGGGCTAGTTGTAGCTTGATCAGGTGTCCAGAGGGTTGTTTGGTAAGGAACTTGACTTGTTGGAAAATCTTGCAACCGGAAATGTACTTCTTGATCAGAGTGGTAGAAAAGGGCCAAGGATAGAGGTTTTTGGTAGATTCAAGATCTTACTAATCCCATGTTGTCCTCCCATCTTGGAGTCTTGGTAATCCTGTAAAACTTTGACATGGGTGCTAGGAGGAACTTATGCAAAAATTTTGTAATAATAAACTCCTAATTCCTCCTTGAGGCAGGACTAGTGGCAGAGGGGAAGGGAAGCAATATCTTTAGTCCCAAACTCTTTTTGGTCAGATAGGACTTGAGCTAGGAGGGAGTTAGTAATGTTCTGGAATTTGATGGCATTTAAGAAGACTGAGGGTTATAGAACAGGACAAGTTTTGTAAATGATATATTCTTTTGGGTTGCTTAAAAAGGATGGGTGTTATATTAACCCATTGAGGAGGATATTCTTGGCTCTGCTCATATGGTTAATGTTAAAGCAGAAATTAGACAGTTGTTTGTAACAACCTATGTGACAGGGGGATCATTTCTTGTAGTGGTAAAGATCATCAGATTTTTATGATCTATATTATTTGAACTGGGTAGGAGGTACCTTCCAAAAGCCTTCTCCAATTTACAAGAAATTGTAGGATGTCATAAAATTTTTATTCCTAATTGGGTAGTTCTGTTTGCAATTGGTAGACTTCTTGCTATGATAGGCTACAGGGTGGTAGAGTCAATCAAATTCCTGTAATAGGACAGCTCCAATTTCAACATTTCTTGTGTCTGTATAAAGAACAAAATTTCTTATTTGGATCCAGGATCCAGAGTATTGGAGGGGAAAGGAACAGCAATTTGATGGCGTCAAAAGTATGCTGATGTTCAGCTCCCCACTGGAAGGTGACATTCTTTAAGTTATTCTGGAGAGGAAGGTGGCAATGGATGAAATGTCTTGAATAAACTTCTAACAGAAGTTGGATAGCCTAAGAAAATCCCATTAATGACGTCAGCAGGTGGGGGTAGCCAATCCTGGATGGCTCAGATCTTAATATCAATAAGGGCAAAGCCACCCAAGGAGACGTGGAACCCCAGAAACTTGACCTTATTTTGAAAGCATTTGCATTTGAACGGTTTGAAAAATAGGTGTTTTTATGATAACGTTTAAAAGATTCTAGAAAGGTGTTCCTTATGGTGTTCTTTGTTTAGAGAATAGATCATGCATAATTGAGGTATATCAAGATAAATTCATTGAGATAGGTAACTAGTACATTGTTGATAAAGCCTTGGAAGGCACCAGGGGCATTGGCTAGTCCAAGAGACATGACTAGAAACTTGCATAGTCCAAAAGCGCTCCAAAAGGCTGTTTTCCATTCATCACCCTCCTGGATTTGAGGCTGAATGAAGGACACCTTAAGATAAACCTTAGAGAAGACTCAAGAGCTCATTATCTAATCTGAGAGGTTCTCAGCTAAAGGAATGGGATATTGGTTCTTAACTATGACCTTGCTCAATCCTTAATAGTATATGCAGGGACAGAGGGTCCTATCCACTTATTTCACAAAAAAGATGGGAGAGGAGGCCAAGGATGTTGATTGGCGGATAAAGTCTTTCTGGAGCTCTTGGCTTATGTAATACTTCAGAATTTTAATCTGGGTCAGGGCAACCAAGAAAAGCCGCTCCCACAGGGCCTGTTTTCCTTCTATGAGCCTGATAGCCATATCACAAGATTAGTGAGGAGGGAAGTTCTTACTAAGCTTTTTGTCAAAGACATTAAATTATGACTCAAGAAAGTATGGGAAGCCCTGATATTTAACTATTACAGGATTTAGGGTGTGCATCATCTAATAAAAAAAGTTTGCCGGGATTTGAAAGTTCTTGGAAAAGATGTACTGGCTATTGTAATCCATTTGATTCTTGTTTTTGTGCCACCATGTCAAACCCATTAAATTGTGGAAGAGAAGATGGTCAGTTATCATAAATTTGACATTAAATTGGATTCCATTAAGGAACAGGGGAGTCTTAGCGGTTCTAAAGAGCTTGAAGGGTTGGCCATATGCAAGTTGCCCGTCTGTGAATGGTAATTTGGGAATCATATATAGATCTGCCAATTTGATTAGGATGAATTGGCTTGGGCTCTGGTACTCGAGAGGACTTTAAGTTTTTATAAACTTTCCTCATCAATTGTCGCCTTTGACTTTTATCTGGGAGGGACAGTTGTTACACCCAAAAGAGACAAAGCTTTTGTTGACTAAGGGTCTTTGGGAAGAGGCAGGCTGGATTGCATTTAAAGGAGGAGAGACTTAAGGGAATTTCATTGGGCAGGTGGATGTCCTGTGGTTGGGGGAAGCACATAGGAAGTAGAGGTGGTTGTCCCTTCTTTGTTGTTATCCCTCATCAGTTACTTGTCCCTCAATAATCCTGAGTTTTCCTCAACCCCAATTTGATTCAACATCATAAAATTGTGTTGGGAGTTGATAACAGTGCTTTAGTTCGTAGATGCAGACTATGGAAGTTATGTTTATGATAGTAGTTGGAAGAATGTACTGTGCAAGAAAAAGTTTACATAAGGTATCTTGAATTTTCTTTAAAAAAGACAGAGTTCTTCTTCCAAGGCCTAGATATTTGAGCCAATTTCCAGATTTCCTTTACATGATACTAGAGGGGTTGATTTCCCTGTTCCAATTTCATTAGGTTCATTTAAAGTATTTTTCATAATCTGTGACTGGTAGGCAGTTCTGAGTTTCTTAAAAAAACAACTAGAGTTGTGAATAGTTATGAAGTTTTTAATGATAGTTTTTGCATACCATAGTTTCCAGTCTCTTGTAGGATGACTTACCAGGCATTTTGATTTGGTTGCATCATTGGGGATAAGATCTAGATTAGCCAGGAAGTAAGATTGTGCAAATCCTATAATGATAACATGTTCTTCTTCTCCCAATCATAACAAGATAGGATTATTAGGAGTCTTGAGTGGAGGAGAACTAGGGATTTGAGCCTCAAGAACTAATTGAGGGGAACCAGCATATGGGGGAAATAGAGAGGACAAGGTTAAACAGGGAGGAGTAGGTATACAACTAATTAAGGAAGGTGAACTAATAGGTAGGCAATAGTAATTGAGGCAAAGAATCCCAGGGTCTAGTGGGTTCCTTAGAAGGCTGCCCGGGTTACTCCTATTCTAGAATCATACTTAATGTGAGAAACTGGTGGTTTCCCAGTGAGGTGGGATAGGAGTTGGGTGGAGAGGGCCTCTAGGTTGAGCCCGGTGACAGAAAATAGAGTGGGAATTCTCTATAGGAGGGACTGGATCAGTGCCCCAATAAGCAGTACCTCCCTGGGAAGGGGGTCATTTAAGGAAGTAGTAAGTCAAGGGTCAGGAAGTTTAATAGAGAGATGTAGGCGTACAGTCTAAGGATTGAGGGAAGGGGAGGCATAGAATCCTCCACATGGATCTTGAGCCCATAGGCACCAGGGATCATGGAGAAGAGAGCCAGGACTGCCAAAGTCCTGCTGATGATAAGAGCATATCTTCATGTGAGACTGCAGAGTCTGGTGCTGATGACATGGGACCCGCCAATCCCAAGGTACTCCTAGGGTTGAGGGTAAATACAACCTCTTGGAACCCCTGCCTGTCCAGGATGAGAGACAGCAGGAAGCCCTGGGCTAGGGTGAAAGACATTAGGAGCAATGAAAGGAGGGCTGGGGTACAGATGTGTCTTGGGACCTACATAAAGTACAGGAGGGAGGGTGATGTTCCCATTCTTACTAATGCCACTCTGGGTGCAAAAGGTGAAAGGCGTACCAAAATCAGTACAAAAAGAATGAAAATAGTACCAAGGGAACAACTTTCAACAAGAGAAAGTTAAATCCAGAAAACTGGGGTACTCTTTGAAGGGCGCCCAGTATACATTTGAGGCTTATTACCCCAAGTTGGGGACCTCCAGGTGTCAATTAGTCCCAGCACATAGATTGGCAGAAGATCTTTCATAGTGCTGATATCATGTGGCTGACTAATAGCCCCATCAAAATGATAAACATGTGTTGGACCAGTGGTTCCTTACCCTAAGAGAGGTTTGTTGCCACCCATCCCTGTAGAATAATGATGACTAGCAAGGAAAGGGTCTAGAGACTCACATAAGTGGCACAGTGTTGGGCTTGGTTATCCTCCTTCTAGGAGAAAATTTTTAACAGGAGGAGTGGGAAGAGTTGGTTGGAGTTTAACCATATTGTTATTTTGTAGAGAGGGACACAAATGATAATGTTTGTGTTACGGCTGTAGACAAGAACTCTAGTTTAGGGGGATTCATCCTGTGAGACTCAAAAATAGAAACAGAACATACACAACCAATTTGGGACTCAATTGAGGTCTGTAACTATTGTAAAATATCTATAATTGTGAATTACTATGATCTATGGAAGATAGAAAAAAAATAAGAAGAATCAGGTTTTCTAATTAAGCACTTTATTGGTTGGTTATAAAAATAAGTACAACTAATGTACTTCAAAATTGACTGATAAATATATTGGCAAAGATAGGGGATGGGGAGGATAAGGGGTTTAAGTTTGGGGCAGCTTAATAAGCTCTGCTATGCTATAGGAAAACAGAACACTGGCTGAGATTTTTACTAGTAGGATAAAAAGGGGATATGGTTTGAGGAAGGCAGAATCTAGCTCAAAATTCAAATTTAGCTCAAAATCAATTTTATGGGATTCTGGACTTCCAAAAGTTTCCTCATTGTAGGAAGGTACAGGGAAGTCTTTTTTTTTCTTTGCCTCTGGGGCCTAGGTTCTTAGGGGAGTTTCCTTAATTTTTCTAGAAGACGCTTAAGAGCTTATCCCTAACAGAAAGTTACCTTAAGTCTAATTTTTGAGGACCTCAAGGTCAATTATGTAAAAGTGTGTGAATCCCTTTCTTAAAAAAACAGGAGAAAAAAGTCCCATTCAATATATGGTTTATCTACTCTTATTCAGTATAGACCTAAAATAACGCCAGATTTGCCTATTAGTATACAGGCCACTTAATAAAAGAGTTGATAGTATCACAGAAAATATAAAAGCCAATGTCTCTCCATGTGTGAGAATTCGGCTACTAATGGCTAGAACAGCCTTTCTTGTAGAAGATATTCTTGTTTCTTACTGATATTTGTTGACAAAGTCACAGCATTTAAGGTCCAATATACCCCTGTATCTAATAGAGCATTACCCCAAACTACAACAAAAGTTTTTTTTAAAAAAGTAGGCTGATAGATTTATTTGTAAAGAACTTGGATCCTCAAAGGATGGGATTGTTGGAGGTAATGGCAAGGTGATTGACACAGGTAAGATTGTTTTCATACTATTTGGCTTCTTCCTGAGTCAAAGTCCTCTGTTTGGTTGGTATTGGTAGTTTACTGACATAAATGGGAGGCTCCCGCATCATTGAAACACCTCTTCCTTGTCTTCATGCTTAGATTCACCTCCTCCAGATATTTTCTCCCCTCCCGCAAGTGTTTGTGAAACCCTGTAGTTGGAATTGGAGTTGGAGGGGCCTCTGGTGGCCTTCTCCTTTTCTTTCTTGATATTTCCATTAACGCTAGAGACTTGCTTGGACTTCAGATCTTCCTGTTAAGCTTTGCAGCAGAGTCTTCTTGAGGGTACTGCAGCCATGCATGACTATATGGCAAGTAACATGAGTTTTAGATCATTAAAGGAATAAGACACAAATTTGAATTGTCAAAATCCAAGGTGGGAGGAGCAGACTCTCAAATTTCTTTTTTAATCTTGGTTACATTATCAAACTATAGTCTTTATGTTCAACTTCATCAAGGTTCCAGCTACTCTTAAATCATTGTTGGGTATCTCAAAACGTTTAAGTAAGCCACAACAGCATTGGCCATATAGAGGTTTCAAAGTTTTTTGTTGTGCCAGGATTAAGTTCAACAGATAGCATTGTGCCTTATAAGGGTTAGAGTTCTCCAATCTAGTGTTCTCTTGGGAGCCTAATTTGGCTGAATTGAACCTCAAAAGTTTTAATCCACTTAATTTTGTTGTGCTCATTGGAGCCAAAAATGTGACCTTCTTAATGGTAATTAACCATTGAAGAACAAGAGGAGGCAAGATTTCTTTGTTTCAAGATCCCTTATTGTTAACAGTTTTAACAGCTGATATTATAGAAAACTCTTGATAGACAGAATATAGAACTGTTTTCTGGGTATATAAATTTATTGGAGAGGACATGTTAATCTGTTACAGGTGTCCCTTTGACATGGCGGTTCCATCCTGGGGGTAGTCCAGCCATCCTTCTGTAGAAGCCAGAAGATTGACTATAAGTGGTTACTGGGCTTATGTTAACTTTTGATTTTTTTTAAAGATGTATCAACCTTTAGCTGCTACCACTATTAGAATATTAGTTGGGTGTCTAAGATTATGGGGAAATTTGTTATTGCCAATGATGTGTAAGATTAGCTTCTTAATAAATATTAGGAGGAAAGGGTCTTATTGAAAATCAATGATGGGGTATTAAAAGGATTTAATTTATAAAAGATAAGTTTTTAATCTCTGTGTATAAAACACAAGCTTAATTGATATGATAGTTAACTAACCTAAATAAACTTGTTAGATCTTTATCTAGGGATGTGCTAAGAGTTTTCCTGTCCTCTTTAGTCATCTCTTTAATTAAAGTTTTCTAATCAAGAGTAATATTCCTCCAGTAAGATATAGGACAAGGCAGCAACAATCTTCTAATCCTTCAACTTTTGACAAAAAGCCTTGGTTGTGTTAAAAAATTTCAGGAAAATAAACATCTTTGTTTGGTTAATTGACTGCTTTATTTGAAGATACATACCCCTAAATATAGGTTTGTTACTATAAATAAAATTTCTTAATCAACCTTAACAAGCTACCATAAAAAAGTTTATAAGAACTCTTAAGCATAAAACAAGATTTCAAAATTTGCCAACAACAATTTATCTTATAAACAAAAATAAAGATAGGTTTTATTTTGGGAAATCTCTTTTTAATATTATAACCATTCTTGAAAACCTTTTACTATAAAATGATTGTTATCAAGATGACTTTTTTTTTCCTACCTTCTTATATTCTTAATGGAAATCTGGTCATTTACTTGCACATTTATAACTTGTTTGCATTTTCCTCTTAGTAAGCTTACTTAGCAAGATCAATATAGAATTGATTCTAAGAATTTTTATTAAACAGCTTCCGCTTAAATTTTACTTAGGTCTCTTCTTCCTTTTTGAGTATATGTGTATTAAAATGGCTTTTGTATAATTATCATCAATTTGATTTAAAGGTCTCATACTTCATCTTTATCAATTAAGTAAAATTATTTATAATTTATTAGACTAATATTATATTAAATTTGGTCTGACATCTGTAATTTTAGCTTCTAGTTTTAGAAACTAGTTTACAAGTCTTGCTCAATAAAATTATTCCTTCCTAGAAAATGTTTTATCTCCTACTTAAAACGTTCACAAACTTTTTTTTTTCAATTTAATGTAGGAGATAGGCATTTTTCTTATTCTTTAACAAGACAAAAGAAACCCTTTTTGTTACAAGGTGTGGACTTTGTCTATTATTCTACAGACATTTCCACAGGTAAACATGACTTAGTAAAAATACCTACCATGATTATATTTATTTATGATAATCCTTTATGTTTCTGCATTGGGGTCTCAAAGACTACAAAAATTACACTTGTGTGACAAACCTTCACCATGATGGCCTGTCACAAAGATATTAAAAATCATGATTGACTGATCATACTCCTTGTGCTTGATCAAATTAAGTTACTAAAAAAAATACACCATTTTAGCAATATAATAATAAGTTAAATCAAAAAGTAGAAAGACAAAACTTGTAAGGAAGATCTGGATGATGAGAAAGCTGGAATAAGAATGAAAAATTCGAAAAGACTAACAACATCAAGTATCAATATCTTATTATACAATTTCCATCTATTGAACCTTATCATGCATTAGCTAATTGATGATTTAGTTTGATTTGTCATGAGTATTAATGACTGAAAAGAGTTCAAAAAATCAAAAGTTTTGGATAAAAGTTTTTTTGTGATTAAGCATTTAAGCTCTCTGCCAAGCCATTAGTGATCATTTAAAATAAATGTGACAGGATAAATTAATAAGAAAATTTCTCTGATTTTGTTTATGTAAGTATACTTTAATCATCTAATGTGGATAATTATTAACAATAGAAAAAATACAATAAATTTTTTTTTAAAATTTATCTTTAGAAATTTTTCCCAATTTTATTTTATACTCTATATCAAATATATATTTTTTAATAATTGATTTGCTTTATCATAGATGATGACAATTATTACTGAGAAGAAGGAAACAGGAAATTAGTAAACTTCAATTAAAAACCAACTAAATGTTAACCTGAAATCTATTGTGTTCTTATTTATGATAGCAAAGCACAATTTAGAGATAGGTTTGCAGGTAATTAGAGTCATAGATATTTTAAAATCATCTTATTATGTTAATTTAAAGTTATGAGATCATGAGTTATTATCTAGCCAGATCAGGAGGGTTTTTCCTGTACATGAAAATAGGATTCTTTGTTTATTATTAGATAATAAACAACCTTTTTAGAGCTGAGTATTTTTCATAAATTGCTAAAGAAGCATCGTCAGATAAATGGATTAGAATTTTTGAGAATTCATCAACTCTAAATATATAGTGTACTTTTAGCTTAAGAAAAATAATAACAATTATTTTAAGAAAACATAGTTTTTTTTACAAATGTCTTCAAAAACTGCAAAAGCCTACACCAAACCTTTTCTTCAAAACCTTATAAAACTCTCAAACTAGATAGTCATGAAGATATTATAAGAACTAGAATGTATTTAAAACTAGTTATCTACTCAAATTGGCCTTTATAGC
The DNA here is from genome assembly GCA_948465475.1 of Thalpophila matura. Lineage (NCBI taxonomy): Eukaryota > Metazoa > Arthropoda > Insecta > Lepidoptera > Noctuidae > Thalpophila > Thalpophila matura. The sequence goes on from CAOJZF010000159.1 coordinate 11,749, forward strand.
AATTTAGAGATATTTTAAAATTTATATCTGACATCAATTAACTTTTTATATCATCTCCTCACCTAAGAAATTATACAATTATCAATCTAATATCATCAAGTCTTAAAAGGGTCTGATTTTAGTCTAATAAAATTTTGTCCCACAAGGCAAAACATATATAATGATAAAATTAAGACATATAGATTAAGGTAACCAAACAATACATTAAAAGAATCACAAAATATGTTTTATGGTTACTAATTGCTATTTTCATGGCACTAATTCCATTCCTCAAGATTAGTCAAAAGGTCTAATTTAGAAAGAATATAGATCAATACTAATCAGTCATCTTTCTATAATAAGGTCCATAGGATTAAACTATTAATTACAATCACTGACTACCCTGTTCTCTTAAATATAATTTGAATAGCTCTTAATACTCGCTTCTCTTTTTTATTAAATTTTCTATGTATTACAACAATTTATATCTTCCTTTTAATTACTTCCCTGGCTTGGACTTGTTCATAACGCAATACTCAACATTGGTAGCACCAGAAGGTTCTCTCCTTCCTATACTAACGTTCATAACATTAAGAACTAAAAATTACCCTTTTGGTTCTCAAGAAGACAAGCCTGGTTTACCCTAAAACTGGCACTGTTTCAAGATGTGTAAGTAAATTTCCCCCAAACTATGTCCATTACAGGAATCTACTAATTTACCTCAAGAATTTCAATTTTATGGCAGACAATAACGTCCTGAACATTTCCACCACTGTTGTACAACTGTTCCCTGGAACTCTAGTTAACACCATGACAGCACACATCCTCAATTGCCTCAAACTAGCCAAGTTCTCTACCTTTGGAGGCTTGAAAGAAGAAAACACTCTCAATTGGGTCACATCAAGAAGTAAACATTCACTCACATTGGAGTTCCAAGAGATTCTAATTTGGCAAAATCAACATGCTCTTAGCACAAATCTGGCTGATGGTTTAGAAAAGGGACATTCAAATTTTTGAATTGTCAGACTATAAGTTCTATTAAGCACTATTTTCTATGTTTGAACAAAAGAACAACAATCTCCATGTTGCTGCCGCCCTAAAGAAGGTCACCCAATAGGGAATTATAAGCAAATAAAACCAAATTTACAAAGAACCTTGAAGAGCTGCTCCCCCTACCACTGAATTTAATAGCCCTTTGGTCTGGAGAGGTTATCTCACTGGGATTAATCCTAACTTTGTTCAATACATCCAGCTTAACAACCGTGATAACTTTGAGGACAGTTATTTTGAAGCCAAAGATGCCAACAAAAAGAGCATTACCGTCTGGTCTGCTGTACAACACAATTGTAAAGAAAAATAAGCATGAACTAATAAACCAACCATAACAGAAACATTAAGAGACCCTGGTCTGGGAATCCTAACTGTGGAGGGTCTTCCAGTTGGGGCCGTGGACACTTAATCCTCCCAGCCAACCCTCCCAAGATTCCAAAACCTCTCAGTTCTGCTAAACTGATTTCTTCAACCCCATGGAGGATAAACCTGAAGGTAACAGGGACTCTGGACAGGACCATATTAACCACCTTGCTTTTACCCTTAACAACACTCTTTTTTTTCTTTTTAAAATAATAACAAAGTCAGTCCTATATTGCATACTTTTACTTCTAAGGATTTTTTTTGTAGCCTTGCTTGAAACAGGATTAGATTAAACTCTGGTAGCTATCTCCTTTGCAGACACCTTGCAGACACCT
>CAOJZF010000160.1:0-15235 GCA_948465475.1 Thalpophila matura
TTTGCCTCAGTATATCAAAAGCCTAGATTCCCCTTCCCTTCAACTACAAAAACCCCACTTATTTCCCCCAAATAAATGTATAATTTTTTTTTCTTCAAAGACTACTATTAACTGCTTTTAAACTTCTACTTTCTACTAGAGTTCAGTCTTAACCTAAGACTAACATAAGGAACATAAGGAACATAAGGATTTATACAGCCATAACTAGCTAACAGCAAACTATCCACAGAAGAGAAACTTGGTACTAGTCTTCATACTAGTGACCACATCCAGACCCAAGCCCATCAAGAAAGCATCTCTGTGGAAGTTTCACATCATCTACACAGGACTAAGTTCAAAGTAGTCACTGATCATTCCTCTCCCAATGGTTAAGAAAATCTGAAGAAACTAAAAGGAAGATTGGCTAGATGGCTATAAAACTTTCAGCCTATTATTACACCATAGAACATAGAGCTGAATTGAAGCCCTAAAATTCTAATAGATTATCAAGGTTGGCTACTATTCATGCTCTGATACCAGAAGCAGAAAGGCTCCATGACCTGATAAATCATCTAAGTTTGGGATAAAGAATTACGAGAAATCAAATAGATCTTAGGTATATTACTGCTAACACTTCCTATTAAAAGGGACAATTTTTCAAAGAGTTAGATGGTAGATCTTATATCTTTGTAAGACTATCCAACAGACCTGAAGTGATATAATTAGCACATCTACTCACCAGGAATGGAGGCTTACATAAGACTATGAAACAAGTAAATAGATATTTTGAATGGAAAAGCATCAGCTTTGATGTTTCATAATACATCAATCCTTATTTAGTTTTTCAGTCATAAGCCATAATTAAGCCTTTCACTACCTATAATTAGATAAGCCTAAATTTGCATGGAACACAGTATCTAAGGATCTAATAGGACCAATCCCACCAAGCACTGTAGATGTAAAGTACATTATAGTGGCCATAAATCACCTCGCCAAGTGGGTAGAAGTTTGAGCAGTAAAAGACTTGGAAGCAAGAAATGTAGATAGATTTGTATGGGAACAAATAATACATAGACACAGCTGCCCCCAATTGTTATCAACTGACAACGCCACTAACTTCATGGGTAAAAACCTACTTAAGTTAAACTATTAGATGAAATTAGAGGAGTGTTGACAACTCCATACTATTCTAAATCTAATGATACAGTAGAAAGAGTCAATGCTACTCTAAAAAGGAGATTAAGGAATTTAGTAGTAGATAAGCCTAGAAATTGAAGTAGTAATCTTTAAATAGCTGTCTTTGCTTACAATATAAGCTACCAATCTTCACCTAAACATACTTTTTCCCAACTATGGTTTGGCTGAAAACCAGTTTTACCACTATTTTTATACACTTTAATTAAGGAATCTAATACCTTAAGCTATATGATTACTAAAACAACTGTGTACTACTCTAGTATATTTGCAAACAGAGGCCTACTCCAATCTATTGTTATAGAAAAAATGGGATCACAATAAAGCCACTCTGTATAGACATCCTCTAGGATTTTTCTCTGTAGGAGAACAACTAATGTTATACCACATAAGAGGATTTGGAAGGATCAACAAACTATTTGTCCTATGAAACGGACTTATAAAGATCATAGAACAAACCAGAGAATTTGATTATACTCTTAAGTACATCTTTTCCAGAAAACTTGTTAATAGAGTACACACTAATCACTAAGAAAAATACTGGTTTAGAATTTAAAAAAGGTTTGAGACAAAAAGAAATAAGAAAAAAGAGAAATTTTATTAAGTGCTTCTTTGTTGACGTCTCTCACACTCCCAATCATCTATTTCTCTCTGACAGAAGTTGATAGCGGAATTAAAAATTATTCCCCTTCAGTTCAACTGTTGTGGAATTGATTACTTTGCCTCAAATCCATACCTTATTGGGATTTCTTTATCTATCTCTTAATGAAGCCAGGCGTCCCAATCTAATTGGCAACGGATACAAGCCACCATAGTTATTTTAAATAACAGTATTAGTGGAAAGGATTAAACAGGCAGGAGAATCAAAGTATGGAAAGAACAATATTGTTATCTTAAAGAGCTAACTTATAATGGTATTTAACCATGTAGAAACAGCCAGCAAGGATTAAAAAATCTATGGTAAAATTCTCTATATACTGGTATGGACCTCACAAGCCAGAAGAAGAACCATACATTAAATGAATGATAACTCACCACAAACCATACATATCTCCCTCTAATGTACAAGGCAGTGTACTAATATAGAAGATAGCGTGACCCAGAATAAATTGCCACCATAGAAAAACAATATTGCTCAAGTGTCAAGAACTGAAGAGCAACCTTAGTTAGATGGTGATGCAACTAATACTATTGTGACAAGCCTTGTTACCCAAATCCACAATAAAATTGCAAGAGAAGTTGGCTGCCATACCCTAGAGATTAAACACTGATCTCAAGAAAGGAAATGCTTTCCAACTAATTGCACAATTAAAAGTTTTAGGGACTAAAGGAACCTCTAACTAATACATCTCATTGAATAACATTTAAGGAAAACCTCAATTGTCACCTCAGAATCTTGAGGGATAATGTAGAGTTCAAGTCTCTCCCCTAGCCTATGGTTAACAAACTTGTAAACCTTACTCAAGAGGAACATGAACTCAGCAAACTGATCCTTGTGGCAAAGAACATGAGAGAAAATAGGGCCCTCTCATCTCATCAGAGCTCTGGTAACATAATTAAAGAGAAATTACACCCCTTCTATGACAATAGGCTGCTCTAGGTTGAGAAGATCTTTTTTCAATAAACCCCACTGAGAGATAGGAGGACAAGTATGATAACTCTCATTGCTGTCATTATTAGCCCTAGCATCTCCAATTAGGCAGCCTGCAAGCTCACAAGCAGCCACAGCCCGTACCATATCCAAAATGGTACTGTGAATAGCACACACAATTAAATGAATGTCGTTGTCAATAAGTATGTCTAAGCAACCCTGTTTCTCAACAGGTATCTTAGTATTTACATAACATCTAAGCATCAAAGTGAATTTTCAAACGGTAGAATTGGCACCAACATTGTTGGTCTCATCCTCATGTTTATATTTATTATACAAGTTACAAATTAATTTTTAATTGTTTGAAGTTCCATATGGATTCATGTTTAACAGTTTGTAATTCTTTAAGAGAAACTTGCTAAAGATTCTCTATTACCATTAATCTTCACCCCATTGACCAATTGTACAGGGGGGAATAGGAAATAACTATAAGCTACACTTGTGCTTATTTTTATATTATGTTTATCCTATGTGACTATAATTAATAGTAAAATAATGGCTTAGACACTGGCAGTAATTTAAGCCTTTATTTTAGATTACTGATAAGGATAAAAATAATTAGTTTATTGATCCTACTTATAATCAACCCTTTAATAGAGGCTCATACTTGCCAAAAACCTTGCATAAACAGATCCTTGGCAAGAACTCTTGATTATATCAATAATTGACCCAGGAAAATTAGGACATAAATTAAAATTTTATTATTAATAATTAGTATCATTCTTATTGAAAGCAATTAAATTCAATCCTGCTTCACTGATAAATTTTTATAGAGTGAAAGACTTGGCAAGAATGCAGCCAATTACCTATTCTTGGCAACAACCTATAATGTAATAGAATACTAATAAAATAGGATATCCTTCAACAAAATCTTTAACAATTACTATTAAAAGCGCGCTCTTGGCAAAGAACCTCAACCCATTTAATTCTTGGCAAGGAACCTCAACAAGCTTTATTCTTGGTGAGACCTTACTATTATTCCAATTTTTAACAATACCTCCCTCTTATTTATTAGGATAGTTATACCTTGAATCTAGGCTATATCCTATCAACAAATATTATAAAAGTCAAACTTAAGAATTGGCAGTTCCAGTAACTATGAAGGCTTATTTTTAAATGCATCCTCAATAAAACTGAAAATAGAGTTAAAATGCTCAGGACTGGTAAAATTCAAAACAATGTTAAGACACTTTAATAATTACTATATTATAGTACTACTAGGACTAAGGCACTTAAGACTTCAACCCATTATTCACTAATATTTTGAAGCCTAGATTCTACTTTCCTTCAACTTTATAATTCCCCTCTTTCCCTCCGAATTAACATCACAATACTGTTTTCTCTCTCTCATTCTACTATTGCTGCTCTTAAAACTTTCTTATTTACTATAGTTAAGCCTTTACCTAAGAATTTACATAAAAGATGTAATAAATCTCCTAGATAGAAAAAGCTAAACAAGAACTTGACATTGAAAAGAAACTAGTTACAGTCTTCATACTAGTGACCACTTCCAGAACTTACCTGAAAAGGCTAACATATCTGTGGATGTTTCACATGGCAAAAGATGATTATTGAAAGCAAGATATATGTATTTAACAATCACTTAATTTTTTATGAGCAAGTTTAAAATTTGAAAGAGGCTAAAACATTTATAAAATCTTTGGCTTAAGATTAAGGTTTCTTAAGGCAATGAGGGTTCCAAAGATAGTTGTAGTGTTTTTCTTCTTTCTAAAAAATTATAAATCATGCAATAGAAAGTAGTGAAGATACTAGTAAGAAAAGACATTACAAGCAACTAGAGTTTGTCTAAGATAATCATCAAAATTTAGTAAGACCACTTAATTATCAGCTCTTATTGATTAGAAGTTTTAGTTGAAAGTTATTTTATATTATACAATAATTTTTCGTAAACTAAAGCTCAGAAGTAGGCTCTAAAGAGATATCTCCTAAACTTAAAGAAATCAGTATATCTAAATTAGTATTATTGATATAATTGACAGTTTTAATTACTTTACCTAAAGTTTGAGTAAGCTTATGGGAGAAATATGGAAGGAGGCATTCTTTATGTACTATACAATTAAATTAACTTAAAATATAATTTTAACTCAAGATTAAGGAATAGATACATTTTTTTACACACTAAAAATATGCAACTTTAAGTCAGCAAGGATTTACTAGTATGATGACTAGTGATTATATCTATGGTATTTATCTGAGAATTTTTATTATAAGTTTTGTACTTTATTTATATCTATAAATGCAAGAAAATTAAGGGCATTTCTATATTTTGGCCAGCCCACTGTAAAGGTTGTAGCTTTTGCTGATGATTGTATGGTGGCTTTAGCTGATAAAGAAGATACCAAATTACTTGAATCCATTGTTGTACAATACAGTGAGATGTCTCAAGCTAGTGTCAATAAAGATAAAACGGAAATCATTCGCCTTGGCAAAAAATTCGCCCTACTATGGAAAACTCCTATTTCTAAGGATCCTGTACGCCACCTTGGATGCTTTCTTACCCCCACTGGACCTGAAACAGATCTTATGGAGTTTAAGATTCTCTCCAAGGCAGCAAATCGTATCTCTTCATGGACTCCAAGGAATCTATCCCTTGTTGGAAAAGTTCACCTACTCAACGTTTTTATTCTCTCAACTACCAACTTTCTAGCACATGGCTTTCCTTTTTCTAAAAATTTCATCCAGTCTTTCAATAGAATTTCTCAACAATTTCTCTGGTCACCCAACACCCCACCCGTCAAGATTGAGGTATGTTATCTACCAAAATCCTAGGGTGGCATGGGACTGATAAATCTCTCATATCAGTCCGCCAGACTTGTTGGTAAAAACTTAATCAAAATCCTTCACTCTCACCTCTTTCCTGACACCTGGTACGCTGCTATGGCATGCAACTTTGCCAGAGCACTTAATCTACCTTCCCCTCAACAAAAGCATGCCCTCACAGGGTACCTGGCTAGTAAGCCACATGCCCATGGACATCACAATCTTCCATGCTATTGGAAATTGTTCTTAACCTTACTAAGGCATAATGATTGGAAGGTTTCATTTGAACTTTTGCAAGTCAAACGAGGTATTGCACCTAAGGTCCCTGTAGTCACAATTTGTGATGCCAGGATTGCTCCTGAAGACTATCCTCCACCTAAACCCATCCATATCACACCACCAAAACTTGTCCTAGGCTCACCCCCGTTATTGTCTAGCCCTGATATCAAAAGTATCTGGAACAGATGCTTTTATAGAGGTGTTCCGCCCAAATGGCAGTCTAACACTTGGAAATTCTTATCAGCAGTTTATAGAACCGCTGACAGGTCCAACTCCTTTGGAGCATCCTGTAAACGTTGTGATACTCCAGATACAGTTTTCCATCGTCTTGTTTTGTATCCAAAGGCCAGATCTATCTGGTCTTTGACATCCCAAATGCTAAATATAGTCTTCCCTGTATCCAACGAGACTATAGCCAAGCTCATCCTCCATGCCCATACTTTTGAACCCAACATACCAGAGTCCCTTATCTCACTCTTCCTCCACCTATCTCTATGGACTATCCATACAACTACCCTAGAAGAGGTTAACAACAATAGAGTAATGTCTACCCACGAAATTAGATCAAGGATTGCATCCTATCTATTTAGGATCTTATATTCCTATGTGTTTGCTAAAACTTCATGGCCTAAACGTTCAGTACTTAGTGAAATCAATCCCTGGCTCAAAGAACTCGTTCAAGTTGATCAAAACTCAAGGTCTCTAACATTATTAATGTTGAACCCAAACCACCCTACCCTGGAACAAATTTTTTGATTTTTTTCAATTTTACCCCCCCTTTTTTTTCAATTAGCCTTTAAGGCACCAGTATTAGTTGTCCCCTGGTCACTTTGCCTAGAATAAATTTATATCTATAAATAAGTACCTTATAGAAAAAAATGTGAGAAGTTAAGTAAAGTGTAAAAGTTATTTTATTTTAGGGATAAAGATCTAATTATATAGCTTAAGGGGGGGGAAATCTAGTCCTTGAAGATAGCTTTGAGGTATTGATTTATAATATTAAGTAACCTTGTCATAGTGATACTATAATTAACTAACTATCATGACAATCAACAAATAACAAGATTTTAGAATTGCCAAATCACTTATGACTGATTTGTCTTATTTCAAAATTATCACAGAATAAAAATTCACAACTGTATGATTTGCTATTTCATAGGTTAGCCAGAGATTGTACTGTTAGTAAGTCATGTACCAAATTCTAGATGTATCATCACAATACAAGTAACAGGTAGTTGTTAATTTCCAGTTCATAAAATTGAGGTTTAAAGAATTAAACTTATCACAGTAAATTTTAAATCTTAGTCTTTGTTGATATTTGTTTGATTTTTAGTCAATTAGTGTCTCAATCAGCTGGACTAAAGCACATCATCCAGAAGTTCTAAAGTTTTTTTCAGTACATTATCAATAATAAATCTTCAGTTGCTTACTAGTTATTATGGGTCACCCCCTAATTAAGAAATAGCCTATTTAGTGATGTTCCATTTTGAAATGGGATATCTTGAAAATGTGGCTATTTCAAAACCTTAAAATTGTAGCTATTTCAAAATGGTCTATTTAGAAAAAAGACTACTAGTAGAAAAAAATCAAACTTAAAATAGTCACAGAGCAACTTTTATTAATTAACCCTTATTGAAATTTATAACATAGAATCTATACTAAAATAATAACATCCTACATAGATTTCATTGAATTTTACTAACAAAAAAACACCAAAAAATCAGAAAACCAAGAAAAAGGTAAGAGAAACCAAGTAAAATTTATCTAATTTCTAACTTTGAATTTAAAATAAAAGTTGATATTAGTTTTTAAATTAGAAAAATAAAAAAAGAAACAAAGTAAAGACAAAAGATATTTATTAGCTAAATATGATAGTAGAGTTAAGAAAGATCATTAAAAATTAGGGAGATAAAATTTAAAATAAAGATATAATTTAGAATATTAGAAGTCAGACTTCATAAGAGCTACAGCTAGCTTTTTAAAATGCTCTAAGACAGTAGAGGCATCATAACTTTCCTTGGATAGGTTATTGATATTGTTGAAGATGTTAGTCTTTCTCTTGGTGGTATATGTGGTCTCTACGTTTTTTTTTGATACTGATCATCAAATTCTCAGTACTTGATTACTCAGTCAGAAGTCAGCCATAGAACCACTCAAAAGTGGGGGCCTTTCTGTTGACCATGTTCTTGAATTTATTGTGCCACAACTCTAAGGAGGAGGTGATCTTCATGACACCCTCATCTAGTGAGGCATACTGATTCTATAGTATTTTGTTGGCCCTGGTTTCTCTTCTGGAGTCTTGGGCTTCACCTAGCCAGGTCTTCTCAAAGTAATTAAATAATTAATTTTATATAGTGTTGTTGTCCTCAAAGTGTTTCATGAGCTTCATCTTCTTGAAGATGGAGAAGACATCATTTCTTCTGATCAGGGCCAGAGCAGAGAACATATTAAAATGTTTCTTTAATGCTAGACTGATTCCCCTCTTCACCAACTTGTTGAGTTCTGGAATATCTGACATTCCTCTTTGTAGTCATTTTATAAAATGGAAAAAGCACTCCCAAGGAGCCCCCTTAAAGACTGTCATAAAATTATGGGCTTAAGCCAACTTAAAGTCTACCAATAGGTCATTATAGTAAGGTTTAGCACATTTGGGGTGGGAAAATCGAGGGGCCACCTAGGTCTGGCTGCTGGAGGGGCGTTAGATGGGGCTTTTCTCCAAGAAAGCATCTAGATGATCATTCAAGTGGGACTTGATCCTGGTCAAGCACTTCTCATACAGGTCTTTAGGCTTCCCAAACATAAGAAAGTAGGCTAAGGGGAGGGTCTGGTTCATAAACTTCCCATGAATCACCTAGAGCCGGGAGAAGATCTCAGGGCAGACAAAGAAGGCCGCATCAGTCAGCCATTGCTTTGATTCTAGGAGGAGGAGATTTTTCTGTGTAAAGTAGCACATTATTCTCTTAGTCTTTTCTACTCCTGTATTAAACAGGAGGAACTTCTTTTCCTTTCTGTTCTTCTGGATTTGTTCCAAGTTCAGGGCAAGCAAGGAGGTGCTCTTAATGTCCTTACTAGTTCTTTTCCTCACAACTTGTTGAAGTAGCCATAGAAATATTTGGGGGCTCCATACATAGCTATCTGGTCATCATTAAGATATTTCACTCTGTCATTCACTATCTCAGAAGTCACATTCTCTCCTCTGATGGGCTCCTATTATTGTAGGATCCATTTGAATATCATAGTCAGGACTCCACCAGGTGCTTGGTAGTTATGAGGCACTTTATTACCCTTACCAGTTTTTAAAGCCTTTGGTAATGATTCTAGCATTTATGCCTCTTTTAGGCAGTATTAGTGATACAGATTATAGTCCTTAGTAGCATCATCATAAGTGAAGATTAATCTGTCATAGTAGTATTCAGCACTTTCTCTCTTAGTTGTTATGGTAAATACTTCAGGCAATAATTCAGGAGGTCTGAACTCATTATTTAAATTGAGTATGTTTTTTATATCAGATAAGTCCCAGGTATGGTAATTCTTCTTAAGTCTCTCAGTTTCAGGGATTGCCTCTAGTTTTGAGATATTCTCAAGTTCAGTATCAGAACTAGAAGAAGCATCTACATTATGGTAAGAGGAAGAGGAATCTCTTCTCTCTTCATAAATAGTTCTTTACTCTCTTGTTTCTCCTTGTGCTCTTGCTTGAGTGATTTTTGGGATCTTCTGGATATGTAAACATTTAAATTACTACTAGTTTAATAGCTTTGCTATGTTATATTAACTAAAAAAATCATAGCTTAAATTAAATATTAATACTTCATCACAAATGGCCCATCTAAAGTATTTCCGCTAAGTTTAACATACTAGATTGTAAACTAAAATTGAATCATGAAGCCAAATTTATTCAGATTGAATTGACAAGCTTTTTAAAATTTTGGGATGGGCGTTTTTGAAATGGACTGTTAATTTGCATTTAAATAGTAAAGTAAAGTGAAAAAATCACTGAATTTGATCAGAAGATAAAATTAATTTAGCTTCCATAGAATAAAAAGGATAGTTTTTTTATAATTTTGGATGAACTAAACAATTAATCTATTTCTAAATTCCACAAACTTCAAACTGATATAATTAAATCTCTTTTATTTAATATATTTCAACTTAAAAATATTGTTTTACTTGTTTTAATATAATTTGCTTGAATAATATTCCAAATTCTTGAATAGATTTGAGATAGACACTTCAAAAATAAAATATTTTCAATTGAGACCAGTTCAATGTGTTTCAACCATCAAAAAATAGTAATTTTAACCTCCAAGATACCACTGAGATTACTAGTTTGATTTAAAGTAGACCGTCTGAAATGTCTATATTGAAAAAAAACCATATAGTTCCAATTTATGATTTTCACTAAAAATAAAAAAATGGCCTATTTCAATTTCTTGAAAAAGATTGGTTTTAAAGGCCCACTTTCTTAAGAAAAGGGGTGACCGTTAGTTTAGTTAGAATAATGTTTTCTGGACGTTATGGGCTGGGTTTACAAATTATGGGGAGTGTTGTGTTAATGGGTATGTCAACCATTTTATCATGGGTTAGATACATAGGGTCATGTAGAGACCTATTGAGGAGCTAAGACAACAAGATATAATGGTTTAGAACTTAAGGTCTACATTACCTTGTAAATGAGAAAAGATTCGACAAATGAATTTACTTTATCATAGGAAAGAATACTCAACTCTAAGTATCTTTTCCATAGCCATCACTATAATTGTAAGATTAGAAAAACTAGCTGGAAATGTTTTTGGAGGGAGATATACAAATAAGGCTTAGTCATCATTAATGTAGTGGCTAGTATCTTGATGCAAGTTCAATTAAAAATTACTGAATCCCAATGAAGCTTTAAGATTAGAAATTCCCCAGAAGTAAAGTTGTAAGATGACCTTTAGTATAGACTGGAATTTTAGGTTAATATTATAAATTAGTTTAATTCTAGACAGGTCTCTAAGGTGAAAGGACAAAGCAAGGTAATCTTTACTAAAGTAGTAACTTCTAGGAGATGTCCATGTCTGCCTTGGATTGCTTATATATCTTTCTAGTATTAATTTACTTACATCTTGGGTAAAATACTTGGCCAAAGATCTGGGCTTCTAAGTGAAAATTATAAGAAGATCCAACATTATCAGGAATAGGTTTAGTATACTGGTTGGCCCTGGCATGTTATGTAATCATAAGTTTTTCTTTTTACAGTAGTGGGGACTACAGTCCCTTAAAAGGAGGTACTGTATGTGTTAGACCACAGAACCTATACTGGTTACCTATTTTTCTATTAATAGTAGTGACAATGATATTATTAGTCATAAGATTGAGTAGTTGTAAGCTGGTAGGGACAACATATGGAAGCTTTTTTGGGGAAAACTCACATGAGTATTGGTATTTAGCTTCAGCCTAAAATCTTGAGCATATTGGATTTAAAAATTGTAGTGAGAAGAATACTGGGTTTTCACACTGTGTGATCTTTTAGTTAAATGATATTGTAGAAGTTCATAAAGTACAATCTTCATTTGTTCAACTTCCTCAGCTTCTACCGTCTTCTTGGAAATATGATACTATATAAGTGCTGACAAAAAGTACCACCATACTTTGGATGTAGCTGTATGTATCCTATAAATATATTTTCATCTTATGTACAGATCCATATTAGGCTCTAGAGCCCTCTGAAATACAACAATTATAGACTTATCCAAAGTTTCTATGTATACCTTGAGCCAAGTGTTGTGAAGTGTGGCACCTGGTTTAAGCGCTTCCTTAACAGTTTTCTGTCCAATAAAAGGCTACTAGACAAGTAAATTAAACTTTTCCTTGAGGCCAATAGTGTTCTTTTAAACATTAATATTGTTGGTGATTCTCTAGGCAACTTGAGAAATATAGTAAGGTGTATTAAAATATCAAGGAATAGATTTGCAATATTCTAACAAATATTAACTGGGCTTGTAATTGTGATATATTTTTTTTAGGGACAACAGTGGGATTTATTTATCTTAGTTGGTCTATGGTCTCAAAAGTTTCTTTTTAGATTTGTCAATCCTCAATCTCCCTCAAGGATGGCTCAATTAGGTTGGAACCTAATAAATTGCACTTTTGACCTTTATATTAACTTCCAATAGTTCTAGATTGTCCCTTGCTTTCATCTCTTGGATATGAATTAACTACCAAAAAAGGTTTGTCCTAAAATTGATGGGCTTCATTCCTGTTTTGAGATTGGCTCATGTTAAAGAAACACAACAATAAGGTAACAATCAGCATCCAGTTACAAATTGTTATCCTTTTCTATGTTGTATTGTATATCTAAATTCAAATCCATAATTGTGAGATGGTGATGACAGATCCTATCACAGGGGTCTTTTGGTCTTTATAAATTGGGATCAGAAGAAAAAAAATAACAATCTAGATTCAAAGAAATTCATATAAATAAATTTGATAAAGCATCATTAACAAACCTTATTAGCCAACCTTAAGGTAATGTACTATTTAGGTTTATCTACTTATAAGAAAACAGGTATTAAAAGCCTAGAACTAACAGAGATAAATACTTGTTGTTTTTGGCCTCATTGTAGCATTGATTCTATGGGAGAGTGATTAATTGCAATTTTACAAATTACAATTCTACAAATTGCAATTTGATTTTTAAAAAAATTTATTATTTATTATTTTTTTAAATTCAATTAGAAATTTTTATGTTTTTGTTATAAACCAATTACAATTTACAAATTGCAAAAACACAAATTTCAATTCCAAAATGTTCTTTTTTTTTAGGAAAAAAATCTGAATTTATTAAGTAAAAACGGGATTTTAAGCCTAAATTTAACCAATTGCAAAACAGAAAATTGCAAATCACAAATTGCAATTACAATTTAATTTTTTAAAATTAGTCAAGCTCACTATCAATTTACTAGTAAAAATTTTTTTAGCATTTATATCACAAATATTTAATCAAAAGGCATTGGATAAATGCTAAGAGCTATCTATAGTAACTATTTGACTATATCACTTAGATTATTATATTATATTAAACTTAACAAAACATATAAAAACTTATATTCTATACTATGTATACCAAAAACTAATTATAACAACCCAAAAACCTACCCCAAATTTCCTTGTTTATTCAATAAAAAACATATTCTTTCTTTAGTTATCTTTTTTTTCATTTTTTTATAGTTTTTTTATAAATAACTTTAAAATATATTCACTTTGTTCTAGTAAAAACAACAACAAGGACAACAAACGTTAAGAATTACCCAAAACAACCAAGAAGACTGCCAAGAAGATCAAGAAAGATACCAAAAAACTAGAACAACCCCTTCCTGAACAGACCCCTACTCCACCTATTCCACTCTAACCCCACTCCCCCCCATACTCACTCAACAAGACTGTGCTTCTTCCTCTCCTTTAATAAAACAGGAACCACCCCCAACTACCCAACAAACTCCTACTTCCACCACAGATCACACCCCATCTACTCCCCTTCTATCTCAAGAAGCAATATTACATGTTCAAAAAGAACAAGTTATCCTCAATAGTAGGGAGTTAGATAGGGTCACTAGTGAAAGATTATTAAGAGATTCTGAAGCTATAGAAAAAGAAAGAGACATACTTGTGAACTATACAAATTTGCTTGAAGATTTGCAAACTGAAAGTGATAGAGAAAGAGAAAGAGAAAGAAAAAGAATTAGAAGAGAAAACAGAAGAAAAGAGAAAGAGTTTATTGAGTCTTTCCAGCCTTCAAGGGATGATAATTTTGATGACCTCAACGTTGATATGGGGTACTGCCCTGAACCAGAAGACTTTGGGGAAGAAGAATGGGACAGGCTCGATGCAGGAACCCCAATCATGGAGGAAAGCAGCTCAACACACCCAACTCACTACACCAAGTCAACCACAGTAGTTTCATCAACCCCGCCACCTCAACCTACTCTGACCACTTACCAAAAACAGAAGAAGGCGGAACTGGCCCTACCAGAGTCCTTGATTAAGGATATGGAGGAGGATAAACCCGATTCTGATATTGAGTTTAAGATGAGGAAGTTGAGGAGGAGGGGGACGTCTACCTTCTGGAGGACAATGAGGATGAATTTCTGGATGGGGATAAGGAGTACTTCTCCAATTCTGACCCTGAGGCCCTGGAGATAGTGGAACCTGCAAAGAAGGTACCTGAAGAACCTATAAAAGTCAAAAGAAAAGATAAGCCAAATCGGATGCACCCTGTGTGGGACTTACACAAAGCTCACAATGAGTGCCAGGGTCCCAACTTTACCTTTGTTATCCCAAAAAAGTGGAAGAAGAGCTTCCCAATCATGTCCAGAAAAGGGGGGGCAGGCTTCTACCATGACAGTTATATCTACTATTGCAGGGATGAAGGAAAAGATCAACTGAAGCACCACTACCAGTGTGAGGGGAAGGACTGTCCAATGAGACTTACCACTGAGGACTTTGACAAGTTTGTGGAAACCAACGCTGAAAGGGCAGCAAAGAACAAGGTACCTCCTAGAAGAGAACTAAAACATACCTGCGATCTTCCTAATGACCTCTTGAGGAAGATGTTCTTCTGGTTCCTAAGGCAGTATATTAAGGTTAGTGGGAGAAAAGTTAGTTCTGAGGTTGTCACAAGTAAGCTGAGGTATGTCTCCGAGATTCAAGAAGAAGAAATTGGCACATTTGAAGATATTTGAAACTACTTCTCCAGCATTGGGAGAAAGGCTAGGGACATAAAGTCCAAGTCAAATAGTCTCAAGACCCTCACTGTTACCTTACCTCTTCAGGTGACTCTAAAGGGTAGTCAGTTCCTTCTCTTTGATACTAGCAGTAACCCCAAGTCTTGAATCATCTGCTTTTCAACAGAAGAGAACCTTAAGAGACTTCTTCAGACTGACCAGTGGTTGGCAGATGCCACCTTCAGAAGTGTTCCTTGTCTCTTCAGACACATTTGGACCTTACGTGGTCAGTTTGGTGACAAGACCGTCCCTCTTGTGTACTTCTTGATGACTCACTCCAAACAGAAGGACTACACAAAGTCTCTTACCAGGTTAGAGGAAAAGCTCAATGAGCTACTCCCTGGTCACTATCTTGACTACCCTAAAGCCAAGAGACCTGAGAAAAGAAAGGGAAATGAAAAGTTTAGTGTGGTTAGTACAGCTTACCCCTACTACAAGGACCTCATTGTCAATTTTGAACTTGCTCAGGCCAAGGTGTTCATAGAAGTTTTTAGGGAGTACCTCACGGGTGTCACTTCCACTTCACCCAGTGTCTAGAGAGGAGACTCAAGAAGATGCCTAAACTCTATAAATAGTACAAAGAAGATGCCAG
>CAOJZF010000161.1:0-20739 GCA_948465475.1 Thalpophila matura
AATAGAGGGAAATTGTGGATGGAGTAGGGTACAGCCCCAAGGGACTGTACCCTTCAAGGGGGAGGCAGTTTAGCAAGCTCAACCAGTCCCCCCAGGGACAATTACTTGCCCCATTGAAACCTTCTATTTTTAAATTAATCAAGAACCATAAGAGGCTCTCAAAGCTAACCAATGAGAAGAGTGGTGGTTAACTATCACTTGGTACCCATTTACTAATATTCACCAGTTCAATAATTGATAACTGTGGAAAAAGATGGGTCAGGTAAACTATATAAACCCCCTTTTTCCCTTCTTTCTCCTTTATGGAGACTCCCTCAGATAAAGATTGCCTCATAAATCCTCATTGTTTTTCTATATTTTTGTAAATCTTTTTTGTGGCTAACCCATATAGTTAGAAAACCCTGTTACTTACATAGAGGTTATGTTCTAGTGTGTTGGGTATATTCTCTTCTCTAGCTTCTACGCTATGAACCCCCTTTCCCTATGGTCCCCCCAGCCCCTATCCCTGAACTATATATCTGCCCCCCAGCTGAGTCTCCCCACTGGTAATAACTCCCCTTAACAGCTGTATCAACCTATGGTTTAGGCAGACTAGTTCCTTTCAAATTAGTCCTAAAACCGCCTCTTTCTTAATGTTTTTGGTGATTAAACCCCTCTAGGACCCTGTGGGCTATGTTGCCACTCATCTATTTTGATGGGGCTTTGACATCTTCATGAACTAACTAGATTATTAGTTTATCACAAAATCTTTTATAAAAGAGCTAGAAAGATGAGTTGTTTGATAGAATCAGATAATTTACATTAATAGCTTTTCAGTCCAAATTATATAAATTCTAAAGAGCAAGAATAGGAGAAAAATATACTTATGAGAAAAAAATCTTTTAATAGCAGTCAAATTATATTTTTCTGTAAAATGATTATATTAAATGAAATTTAAGAAAAATAGTAGAGGGGGAGGGATATTAAAGCTATTAGTCAAGATTAGTCTTTCTATAGCTTTTTAAGAAACTAAACTTGACAGATCTTATGGACTATTGAGGGAGCCCTATAGTAGAGGCCAAGCAACTTCCAAAAAATACATTTGAAAAGAAGTAGGATGAGGGATAATAGATGAGAGTTTAAATAATGAAAATAATTTTAGAGAATCATAGTGATAAGTAAATTAAAATATAGTAGAGTGAACCTTGCTAGCTAGATAAGGGAAATAATAGTGGCAATGATCATTTATTAAGGGAAACAATTAAAGAAAAGAGGAGTTTAAGAGATAAAAAATATGTGGAGAGGATAGGGAGGGCTTTAAAGGTTTTGTTACATCTGGAGTTGATTTTCTAGCATTTAGAGAGGTAAAATGTTTTTTTCCTTCAGATACCTTTATAACTTGACCTTTTTTACCCTGATAACCCCCCTTCTTGGTCAACCTCACTCTCCTACTCCCCTTTTACCTGATATACTAATGGTTTAGCACCTCAACCTTAATCTTGCCCTCTTTTGAGAATTTAAAAAATCTAATAGATTTTTTGACAGATTTACACTAATTCCTAATAATAGTATACAAGAAATTATTAAAACTTATAGTTAATTACTTGATATGTTATCTTAAATCTTAAAATAAAAAAATCTCAAGCTTTTTATCTACTCCTTTGTTAAGTACCCAAATTATGCCTATTGAGTCCTATCAAAGCTTAGAGGAGAATATCACCTACCTTTTAGTAGCTAAATAATATCAGAATTAGCTGAAGAGGGTAAGAGTTGAAATTTTGAAATTATAGGGGTAGTACTAGTAAAGTGAAGATTTAAAAGTGGAGTGGTTATTTAATTTAATATCAATCATTATAGTAGGACTACATTATATCTAATTTTTAGGGGTAGATCAAAAGTGTTGGGATGGGTTGTAAGAATTACTAGTGTAGAAGAAAGGAACATAAAAGTTACAGATTTATTTCTATATCTTAAGAAACTCTTCTACCTGATAACTGCTTAAAACTTTTACTTTCACTAAACTACCTTTATTAATCAGATCATATTTTATATGATAGCTAGTTGGAATACCTAGTTTTTTTATAAGAAATTCAAATTAATCTAATCTTTTAATAACTAGAATATAATTGATAAGATATTTTTTTTAAAAAGTTTAAATTTAGCTATCTTGGGGAAAAAATTGATAGTAAAGTACTTAAAAGTTGGCAAAAATAGATTATAAATTTATCCTTTATTGGTTAATCTTTATCTTGTTCTAGAACAATAAACTTATTTAAGCTTAAACCTAAAGGGGACCCAAATGTAGAAAAATTAGAGAAGAGCTAACTTTTTTCATCTTTACACAGATTGTATATTATAATCTTTAAGAGACCAACCTTTGTCCCTTAATTAGTCTAATATCTTGCCTTAAACTTCTCCCAAAGTTTTTTGTGCCTCAGGGTAGAGAAATAATCTAGTTAGTATAAAGGTACCATATTTATTAAGTCACTAGTTGGTTTTAGGATAGAGGGTGAGGAGTAGAAGGTAGGGAGGAGAGAAGGTGATGATAGGAGGGGATTGAAAGATGGCAGAGAGGTGTAAGGGAGAGATGGAAAGGAGTGATTAAACAAGGAAAGGGTAAAGGGGTAGGGTAGAGGACTAAGGTTTCTAAAATTAGAAAGAGTGTGTAGAAGTAATTAGCAGGGTAAATTAAAGTGGAGGGTAGGAGAGGATTATAACCCTTTGTTGTTGAGAATGGTAGTGGGTGGGTGGTATTAGAGATGAGGTTGAGGTTTGGAGATAGTGAGTAAGGTGGTGGGGGAGTGGGGATTATGTAAGGGGGGACTTTAGGGAGGTGAGAAGGGTTAGGGTAGAGTTGAGGAAATTTAGATGAGGTGAGGCAGGGGAAGAGAGGGGAGGTGAAGAGGTGGGCTTGGGGTAAAGGAGTTTTTGAAGTTTGGTGGGGGGGTATTGTTCTTGATTTCAGAGTTTAGGTGGGGGTGGGGTTGACGCGGGGAGGTGGTTTGGGTATTAAGATGATAAGTATATGGCGAGTTTGCGGTGAAGTTTAGGGTATTTTAGTAGATTTCGGATGTTTCCAGAAAAGTGATGATAAAAAATATTAATATTGCTTCGACTTGTTAGAAACTATCAGAGCTGAAAGAGTTATCCTATAAATTTCTAAGGGTTTTTTATTGAGGTGTACTAAATCTAGTGATCCATAGGGGTTCATATTCTTAATTTGAGGGTTTAGGTTTACGGAGTCGAATTAGAAACAGACCGGACGTGGCGGAGGTGATTGGGTCATAACGGACGGCATGCTTCAAGTTGTCCCGAATCTTATCATGATACTTGGTAGGGATTTCGAGCTTAATAAGATGTTCACTTGATAGAGGTTTCGAGTTGGCTACTGGTATGGTCTCGGGGAGGGAATCGATGGCCTCGGCGAAAGGAGGGGTAACACCTGAATTATAGCGACTATTAAGAAATCGAGCGATGACGAGTTCATTCTGTTCTAAGGTGAATGAGCAAGTGGAGTAAACTAATAGACCGTCAGGTTTGAGAAGACGGTAACCCTGTTGCAAGAGTCGAAGTTGGAGTTCGGAAATTTCCTTAAGTTTGGTGGAGCCTAAGACAGTTTTATCAAAGGTATCGGTATCAAATGTGAAGGGCTTGGTTTTAGATGGCTCTGATTCTGATGTTGTTGTAGTCTCCGAACTAGGATTCTCTTTAGGGACATATTTCAATACGTGAGCTATCGACCCATCATGGGTACATTCGGCATCGACCAAGACCCGATCGTAGCCACTCCAACATTGGGGATCGGAAATGGAGTCCCATTCTATACCATTGGCTCTAAGGTGTTGAGGCGAGAAGAAGATGCTAGTTTTACTCGAACCAGGACTTTTAACAGTAAGATCTGAACTATTTTCAGGCTCTTTTACTCTAGAATTTTTGGAGTTGTGGTTGAAACGAAAATCTGTAGGGGGTAAAAAGTTGAACTCTGAGGCGTCATCGTGCACTAACCGAGTTTTATGTGCTACCTTATATTTTTTAATAAGGGAGCGGCAGGTAGCAAGCCTATGCTTGGCTATGTCCACCCCAGTGACGGTGCCAGGCGCTAGTTTCGACTCCGAACAACTACTCTCTTTGAAGGAAAGTATGTCTGCTATCATACATAGTTTAGCACCTGGTGCGCAACAAAGATCCAGAACCTGATGGTTTGGTTGAACGTCTAAAGACAAAACAGCAGAACCGGAACTAATATCAATCCCATATAGTTTTCCGTTTTGGTACAAGGGGGATTTCGAGAGTGAGGTATCACTAGGTACTTTGAAAAAACCAAAAGAGTTTGGTATTAACTGAACATCGGTAGTTTTAAGGTCCTGGCATAAAAATTGGGGTTCCAAGGTTTGAAAGGGATCCCCTTTAGACTACTTATAATTAATTAATAAACATAAGTGAAATTTGGTTTATTTAACAAAGAATGTCGAATCTTGAATAAAACTGGAAGTTCAAAGAGTTTTAGCTTAGGTCGAAAGTCAAAACTGAGATATAAAATACGGCATATGAAGTAAAAGAGAAATGCAAGAAATAAATTCAGTTCTAGGACACAACATAGTTAAAAAAAAAGAAATCTATTAAACTTGTAAAGGATAACAGAAAGATGTAAAAGGGATGATAAAGACATATCAAAACTCGTAGAAAGTTCTTTCGAAAAAAAAGTAAAATTATACTAACCTGGTCTTGTTTACTATTGCTGTCTGATAATAACGAAGGGTGTAGACGTAAAAATCGTTGAGAGAGTGTCTTTTTGTATAAATTAGGATCAATTTGTTGTTCTTTTAAAAATAATTCAAACTTGGGTGATATTAGAAACTCATCCATGATAAACTTCTTATTATTAAAAAACGACAACACTTGAAAAACTTCTAAACTTGACTTTGATTAAGTAACACAGTTTTATTTGGATGCTGTTGAATCAAGTTCGAAATTTCATCCTTTGTTGGAAATTATTTCAATAAATAGTAACCTGCTCCACTAGAGCGCAACTTAATGGAAAAGTTTATTTTCTGTAAAAATATTGCCATTATCGTTCTCACCCCGAAAAAGTCGGGATAAAGCTCAAATTCGAGATGTGACAGTTGATTAATTTTCGTGATAGGCTTTATCAAGAATTATGCTTTCTTGAACATTTTTGAGATTGTGCACTTCTACTTATACAGTTCAACCTTGTTAGAACGACAGCAGCTTTTAAGTTTTAAAAGTTTTTAAATTTAATTTTTTATGACTTGTATTTCTGAGACTTGGAATGCTTCCTTGATCAGTCAAGGTGCTGAAGCGGTAGGTTGTCCTGTCGAGAGATATTAAAACTCGTGTCTATATTTAAATTTACAACCCCCTCCCCTTCATAAATTGATAGTATAACTTATATAGTTTAGTAGAAAATTTATACCGTCGACTTCTTCGGCGTCCCCGCAATTCTCAAAGAACGTGTCAAAAAATCTTACAGACTACCAGAGCTCGATGTTAAAATAAACTCAAGCAGGCTTCTTTCTGTAAGTTTTTAAAGTCTATCTTTTTTACTGCATTTCCTTTACACTTTTCCAAGCTTTGTTATACCAAATAGAAAAAATTTAATTTGTAGCTTTTCATCTTTAAAATTGTTTGATGCTCAATATTATACTTGCTTATTTTATTTTATTGATCCTTTTTAGATTTCCTTTTCTTAAATACTTCTGTTGAACTTTCTTAATAGCACAATACATTTTTATATTAGAGCTTAGCTTTTCCATTTAACTTATAGAAAGTAGGAAGTCCGAATGATGCGTCAGTGCTTTAAAGCCAACATTTCGGCTCCTGCTATTTATCACATCGATGTTGAAAAAGGATTTCTTATCATGGAACAGATAAAAGGTGTCACCATCAAAGAATTTTTGAAAAAAGTTGAGAGCTCCCCAGAACTTTTAAATTCTACTTCAGTGGAAAGTAAAGTCTAACTATTTCAACTTAATCTCAAATATGATACTATAGCCATTATGAAAGATATCGGTTCACTCTTGGCGAAGATGCACAGCTTATCTATAACCCACGGTGACTTGACAACTTCCAACTTACTACTAAGAAACTATGAGGACGCTCCAGAATCCTGGCAAGTCGTACTGATAGATTTCGGTTTAAGTGCTTCCAACTTCGATCCCGAATCCAAAGCTGTCGATCTCTACGTACTAGAACGTGCCTTCCAGGCTACTCACTCCCAAATCGACCACCTGGTACGTCCATTCCCTTTGCCACTGATAAACTCATTTTCATATAGTTTGAAACTATACTCGACTCATATTTAGAAAATGCTGGTAAAGCTTCCAAAGCCGTTATGAACAAACTGGCTGAAGGTAAAGTGCCTTTCTTTTCTTTTAAATCTCATACCAAAATTTTCTAGTTCGACTGAGAGGGAGGAAACGTAGTCAGCTTGGTTGATCGTCCAACCTTCTGACAATAATAGGTCTAATGAACGATACTTAGAATTGAAACCTCCTGTTAACCTCAACCTTCCTCCAACCCAACTTTCCAATTTATATCATCTTCTCCTAAACATCACCGACGTTCTACCTAGTTTTTCCACTAGCCTTATCAACTTCACCCTCATCCTCTAGAACTTGTTCATCTTATTTTTTGATTGTTTTCAAAAAAAGTTACGCCTTTGGTCTCCCACTTTAGTTATTTTATCACGATCCCTAAACAAGCTAGCGACTTCGAACCTTTACATCTACCCTCCCCCCAACTTCCGGCCACCCCTTAAGTACTCTTCACCTCCTTCCCTCTCCTTCCTTCACCTCCCCCCTTCTAAACCCTCTCCACTACCCCCTTTCCTCCCTCTCCCCTCTCAACCTTTTCATTTTCATTTTCCCTTTTTACCTCTCTCATTTTCTCCCTCACCCTCCTCCCTTCCTCCACCACCTTCTCCAACCCCACCTCTTACCCTATCTCCCCCACACCCTTCAGAAATTTATTACCCCTCACCTAACTCCCCCTTACCCCCTCTCTTTTGGAACCTCCTGGGGTACCCTTTTTAATACAGTATAAAAACCTTCCCTAACTTATACCACCTGATTTGTCAACTTTATATACCCCTCAACCCTACCCACCCTCCTCTACCTCCCCCCTATACCCTACCCCTCACCTCCTAACTCTACTCTCACCCTTTCAACTTCAACACATCCACCCCTCTAGTTACCAAACATCCTTTTTTTAGGATAGTAAGGTCACCACCAATATCTTGATTACTATAGAGGTCTCTCTCAAGGAGGTTTAATTGAGGGTAAGATGGTAAAGATGGATAGGTAGGTACTATGATAATAGAGAGATGAGGTGAGATAGGGTGTAGGTAAAATCTTAAAGAGTAGGTTGACCCTCCCTATAGTAATCCCAAATTTTATCCTTTCTATCCTAGTAAAATTCTAACTTTTAGGGGTGGTGGGAGATAGCACCTCTTTACCACTATTAGAGATGATTTAGTTTATAAATATCTATCCCCTTATCACCCTCACTACTCTCCTATCCTATTAAATTTTTATTGGGGAGAAAGGTGGTAGTGGGACCCCTTACTATAGAAAAATAGCTAGAACTGATACAATCCCCTTTTATAGAAAGTTTAAAAGGACATATGAGTACAAAGATGGATATGATAAATTTTACAATCAGGTGGAAAGAATCAACAAAACTATCTTCCTAAAGATGAGGAATAATGTTTTTAAAAAATAGAAAAACTTAGATTGGTATGCTTGATAGTTTATTAAACTTAAATATCTAGGGCAGATAGTATAAATAGATAATTTCAAGAAAATATTATTGAGAGAGGTGATAGTGGGGGTGATGAAAAGGTATCTCCTAGAGTAATAGAGGAGAAAGTAGATTCATGGTTTCTCAATCATTGTAAATGGATCAGTGGTTAGTGTAGCTAGATAAGTTTTTGAGCAATATACTTTAAAAATGCATACAATAGAAGAGAATTAAATTTTTGAATATTAAAAACATAAAGAAAAAATATTAGTCTAAAGGTTTATAAAGGCAAAGTCCTTAGATAGGGATATATAATCTAAGCTACCTAAAGTAATGTGTAAAAGAACTAGCAAGAAATATTCCATAAATAACAACAAATGGAAAATATTATTGCATTGAAAAAGGAATTGTGAAGACAAAGAGTGATATGCCAAAATACAAGTGTTTATTGTGACAAAAGAATATTGTTTAAAAGTATAACAAGAATAAGGCTGTCCAGGTTGCGAGAGAAGAAGAATAAAACTGTATTGTTGATTGATCAAGTTTCAACTCAGGACAGATGGTTGTGAGGAAAAGGACAGTGAAAGAATAGAGAAAACAAAGGTAAAATAAATAAATGCATTTTAAAAGAAATGAAAAGTATTGGGAAGAAAATGCATTTGCAATGGGGAAAGTAATCGAGATAGAAATAAGAAGAAAATTGATAAAGAAAATGCATTTAGAACAAGGAAAGTGATTGAGATCAAAATAAGGAAGGTATCAGGACAAAAGGAGCTTTAAAAGGGAGGAACTTTTTTCTCTTTTCCTTTTACTTTTTCTCCAGAGAGTTTGAGAGAAGATTTATAAGAGAAAAGACTATCAAAGGAACATATCTAAAAGTTTATTGTGTGATTAAATAAAAGACTTACAATAAAAGTTATTTCTTAAATTTCTAGTTTCTATATTTTTAGTTTGTTTATCAAAAGAAAATGTCAGATGTTTCTCAAAATGGTGAAAATAGCGAGACAAGTTTCATGAAAGAAATCATTAATGAAAAGATTAAAAGAAGCTTAAATTCAACTATTAGCAAGGGAGAACCAAGAGAACTATACCAAGATTATATTGAGAAGTTGAGTCCGGTAGAAAAGAAAGTATTATGGTTCTATATTGAAGAAGACAAAGTGGAGCTAACTTGTTTCTTGTTTGAAGAGATTTCAAAAGCACGGACCATTATTGTAATACAGGATTTAACTATCCTACATTTTGGAGCCCAACGAGGGGGACATCTGAAGATACAAGAAATGGAAGTAGAAAATTAGATCTGAAGGCAGTACCAAAGATGTCAATATTTCCAAGAGAATTATTGGATGGTTATAATTTTATCAAAACGTTTAAATTAACTACTCAGGGAGAGACCAAGAAAGATAGAATAAGTTTATTTGGTATAATATGTGGAGTGAAAGTGATGGAATGGTTTCAAGGAAGAGAATTTGTGTTGTGGAGTCTTTTGGAAGAAGAATTTAACTAAATGTGGTGTAAAAGATTATTGCCAATGGAAGCTATGCAAGGAATCCTAGAATTACGAGAAGGGAAAGATGAGCGGGTTCAAGAGTATACGTCAAAATTTGAAGAGTTTAAAAGGTTTTTAGGGGATGCAGTTTTGGATAAAGGGTGCTTTGATTTCTTTTTACAAAACACCCGTGAAGGAGTGAGAAAACATTCATTGGAATTATTATTGGATCCAAGTTTGAGTTGGAATAGTCTGTTGTCAAGAGTAACGTACTTGGATAATAATGAGCCTCAAGTATCTGGGGTTGGGAAAAGAAACAATATAAGTTGGCGAATCCAGCAGTAGAAGGTGAAAGTAAAGAGAAGACCAAAGAAGAGAAGAGTGAGTCACTTGGAAAATTGGTGGAAAGTTTGCAAAAGGAGTTAAAGGAGTTGAAGGCTAAGAGTAATACTAGTGTGAATAATTGTTTAGGGAAAGTTCCAGGGGGGTTGGGATGTGATTTGTCACAGGTTTAATGCTTTTGATGTTTCCATTTAGGACATATGGCGAGAAATTGTTATAGCAAAAATAAGGTTGGAGGAGCAAAATTTACAAAAGAAGATGAAGCAAGAGATAAAGAACAAGAACAGACGGGGAAAGTCAAGTGGAACTAAGAGAGGAGGTTAGTTCTGCAAATGAAGTGAAATCCTCAGTAAAAGAAGATATTAAGAAAGAGGTCAAAGAAATAAAGGATCAGGCTAGCATGATTTATTTGGTGGATCATTTTAAGTGGCCTTGGAAAGGGGCATTAGCAATTCAAGTGGAGATAAATGGAAGAAAGGTGGTCGCAATAGTGGATACCGGGTGCTCAGGGGTGGTCGTTTTGCAAGGTTGTTATGAGAGATTGGAGTTAAAGGAGGATGATGTGGTCCCATTTGCTATAAAATTGGCAGTAAATACATTAAAGAAGCCTTGGAAGGTGTTCAAAGCGTTAAAGATTAAAGTTGGGTCATCTGAATTGTCATTGCCAGCAATAGTGTTAGATGGTTTACATTTCGATATGTTGTTAGGTATGAGTTGGTTTAAACAAGGTCAAAGGGAAAATTAATACGGTTAAGAACAAGCTGAACCTAAAAGGGGAGGTTCTTGAAATGAAAACGTTTGCAGAACCTTTTGTTAATTTGGTGTCAGACTCAATTAAAATGCACGCAAAGAAGAGATACACCTTAGCAGATAGAGAAAGAAAATTATTGCAATTAATCATGACAATGTGTCATCAAATCAAATTTGTGCTCTCAAGACAAAGAAAGGTAACAAATTAAGAACCAAAGTATTTAAAAAAACTGATGAAGTAGGGCTTATTCAAGAAATTGAAGTTAAAAATATTAGTGGCAAAACGTATGTAATTCAACCAAATCAAGTGATCACAGCAATAATCAAACCAGAAGATGAGCTTGATATGATTGTTAATAAAAATATTTATTTGTATTTTTTGTGTTCTTTGATTGATTTACAAAATTTCATTAATCATTTAAATAAGAGTCAACAAATAGAATGGATAAAGTTATTAGGGAAGTGGTCTACAACATTATCTAAGAATAAAAACAATGTGGGGTTGACCGAGAAGTGTTATAGGATAAGGTTGATGGATGAAGAACCGGTGAAATTGTACGTACCAAGGAGAACACCTGCAATGGTAGAAGCAATTAACAAAAAAATAGGAAAGTTGGAAAAAGCGGGTTTTATTGAGCTGTCTATCAGTCCATATTCAGCGCCAACGGTGTGCATTAAGAAGAAAGATGGAAGTTTAAGAGTGTGTATTGATTTTCAAATGGTAAATAGAAAAATAATAAATGATGCATACCCAATGCATCAAATCAATGATCAAATCAAAAAAATGGCTGGTGCAAAGTATTTTACAATGTTAGATTTAACAAAGGGCTACCATCAGATGCAATTAGACCCGGAATCAAAAGAAATTACCGCTTTCACAAGTCCAAAAGGATTATATCAGTGGTTAGTATTACCTATGGGTATGAAAACGTCAGGGGCCGTATTTCAAAGGTTGATGGATTTGATACTTGGAGATTTACAACTTAGGTGTGTAGTTGTTTACATTGACAATATCACAATTTTTAGTAAAACATATGAACAACACAAAAAGGATGTGGAGGAGGTGTTACGGAAGTTAGACAGAGCAAATATTAAGGTGAATGTCAAAAAATGTTCACCTGTAAAAAGGTCAGTTAAAGTATTAGGGCATATGGTGTCAGAAGAAGGAGTCGCCCCAAATAAAGAAAAGGTTGAAGCAATCCAAAAGATTAAAGTACCAACTACTGTAACCAAAGTGAAATGTTTTCAAGGAGTGTTGAATTTTTACCAACAATTTATACGTGATTATGCAGAAAGAGCCAAGGATTTAGTAAAACTAACTAGAGGAAAGAAAAAGCAGAGTGAGTTTTGTTGAGGAAAAGAACAACAGGGTTGTTTCAAGGATTTAAGAGAAAGTTTAATGAGTGCTCCAATATTGAAATATCTGGATATGGAGAAAGAATTCTTTATTGAAACTGACGCGTTGTCAATAGGAATGGGGGCAGTGTTGTCTCAAAAATATCAATTGAAAAATGAGTATACTAATTTACCAGTAGCTTTTGCATCAAAAACGTTGAAGAAAGCAGAGAGGAATTATAGTACAACAGAAAGGGAAGGATTAGTGGTAGTATGGGGGGTCAAGAATTTTTTATCATATGTGTTTGGGATGAAATTCACAATCATAATGGATCATGCAGTGTTAAAGGCGTTGAAAGATAAATTACAATTAGAAGGTCAATTAATGAGGTGGGCCAAATACTTAACTCAATATGAGTTTGATATTGTTTTTTGTGCAGGAAAAGAAAATGTGGTAGCAGATTATTTGAGTCGGAATTGTCTGGTTCTAACAAGGTCAATGTTATTGGAGGAAAAGAAGGAAGAAGAAGTAGAATGCAAAAAGAGAGAACATATTTTTATCAAGAAAGATTGTCAAGAAGCATTAATAAAGGACATTCATTGTAATATGACTGGACATCTTAGGATAGCAAAGCTATATGCATTCATGAAACAGCGGTTTTGGTGGAAAGGAATTTATAGAGATTTAGAAAAAATCATCAAGGAATGTGATGTGTGTGCTCAGTTATCAAAAGTAATAGGATATTGACCATTAAAGCCAATCAAATCAACTTATCCGTTTCAGTATATATCAATGGATACTGGTTACGTAACTGTAAAATCAGGATGGGATGGAAAACCAAAATACAAGTATTTTGTTGTGGCTTATGATCATTTTACAAAGTGGGTAGAAGTAAAGACAATGGTTGTAGAAAATTCGAAGAATATTTTAGATTTTATTTTGAATAATATAGTTTATTATTTTGGTTGTCCAATGTACATTAAAACAGATGGGGGAAGGCTGTATGTGTCTTAAGCAATTCAAATTTTTTGTGATAGATTTCAAATAAAACATAAGATAACATCACTGTATCACCCGGAGTCAAATGGGTTGGCAGAAAGATTTATTTGATCAATAAAGGGAACATTAGAGAATGTCAAGTTGAATGAAATTACCAATTGGAGAAAGGTATTACAAATTGCAGTTGCAGCGTATCAGATGGTGCCTCATCAGGGGACAGGATTTTTGCTGTTTATGATGTTATATGGGCAAGAAGTAATATTACCTCAAGAAATACAATACGTTAAAGGAAAGGAAATAATTAATTACAAGCAAGCAGTAAAAGAACATATGAAAGAAATGATCAAGATACACAAATTAGCAATGTCTAGGAATAAGGAATATTTACAAAAAATGAAAATTTATTTCAATAACAAGAAGGTGAGCAAAAAGAAAATGTATACGTTTGGAATAGGCAATCAAGTATGGTTTAACATAAATTGTCAAATAGCAGATAAAAAGAAATATACAACCAAGTGGATTGGACTGTGTGAAGTGATGGCAATACCAATAGGAGGACTTTATACGTTAAAAATGAAAACAAAAGATTCAGCAATGATATTTGATTGGATACACCCACAATTCTTGAAACCATTCTGAGGAGAGGCTTTATAAAATAAACATAATATACTCTTCATTGTTTGTTATTAAGGAAATTGGGGGGTAATATAGTAATGTGTAAAAGAACTAACAAGAAATATTCCGTGAATAACAACAAATGGAAAATATTATTGCATTAAAAAGGAATTGTGAAGTCAAAGAGTGATATGCCAAAATACAAGTGTTGATTGTGACAAAAGAATATCGTTTAAAAGTATAACAAGAATAAGGCCGTCCAGGTTGCAAGAGAGGAAAAATAAAACTGTATTGTTGATTGGTCAAGTTTCAACTCAGGACAGATGGTTGTGAGGAAAAGGACGGTGAAATAATAGAGAAAACAAAGGTAAAATAAATGAATGCATTTTAGGAGAAATGAAAAAGTATTGGGAAAAAAAATGCATTCACAATGGGGAAATTAATCGAGATAAAATAAGAAGAGTATCAATAAAGAAAATGCATTTGGAACAAGGAAAGTGATTGAGATCAAAATAAGGAAGGTATTGGGACAAAAGGAGCTTTAAAAGGGAGGAACTTTTTCTCTTTTCCTTTTACTTTTTCTCCAGAGAGTTTGAGAGAAGATTTATAAGAGAAAAGACTATCAAAGGAACATATCTAAAAGTTTATTGTGTGATTAAATAAAAGACTTACAATAAAAGTTATTTCTTAAATTTCTAGTTTCTATATTTTTAGTTTGTTTATCAAAAGAAAATATCAGATGTTTCTCAAAATGGTGAAAATAGCAAGACAAGTTTTATGAAAGAAATCATTAAGGAAAAGATTAAAAGAAGCTTAAATTCAACTATTAGCAAGGGAGAACCAAGAGAACTATACCAAGATTATATTGAGAAGTTAAGTCCGGTAGAAAAGAAAGTATTACAATTCTATATTGAAGAAGACAAAGTGGAGCTAACTTGTTTCTCGTTTGAAGAGATTTCAAAAGTGGCAGACCATTATCTTAATATAGGATTGAACTATCCTATACTACCCTAAACATTTGTGGTTAGGTAGACTGTATGTTAAGTATTTGTATGATATCAATTAGGAAAATAAGAAATTAAAGTTTTAAATTAATTGAACTAGATAAACTCTTAAAATCCATTTACTTTTCTAAAGAAAAAATTAAATTGTTCAGGAACTCTCTACTGAAAATTTACTAATATATAATGAGTAAGGTTGGTGCTTAATAAACTAGCAATAGATTTTAAAAAGTTATTATAAAGAAACTGATGGAGTCAGGTGAGAGGAGACCACTGTAAGGTTGTTGTTAGGCTAGAGAATAAGGCATAATTCTCATAAAAGAGAATTTGTTAAAGTAATAGAGGTTTATATAATATTCCAAAAAAACTTAACAGGGGACTATGAGATTATAGAATTAGGTTTAGTTTTACAGTTTACAAAGTATAAATAGTTGATATGAAATTTCTTACATCCTAGAAAAAAAGATATACAACTACAACTCTGTATTGTTGTGAATTAATTTTTTTTATATATCTACTAACTTTCTAGAATCTATTAATAATACTTGTGGCTAATTAAGATTATCTTTTATAAAATCAATAATTTTATAGAAAAATTAGTACTCAGAAATATTTTTCTCATACAATTTTTAACAAAAATCTTAGGAGATTTTACATATAATAAACACGGTTAGAAAACTAATTTTCTAAAAAAATAAAAAAGATAAACTATCATCCTAATTTAAAAACTACCTAGTGTAATTAGTCTAGTGCAATCTTCTTTATCAGATATATCTTTTTACACTATAATTAATGATGTATTTATCTACAATATATCTTTAAAATCCAATGCAATACTTATTGTATAGTTTAGACTAGTAAATTTTCCATCTATCTTAGTCAAACTTAGTTTTATTAAGATTCATATAGATAAACTTTGCATGGCAACTAGTCTATAAAGTCAATATTATATTCTCAATCTCAACAGCATTATCTAGATCTTGCTATTTTTTATAAAATTTTTTATAAAAAGCATAACCTTTTTTATGGCAAATTACCTTATTTTATGTATTTCAATATAGTTGTACTAGTAGAATAAATCATAAAATCAATAAGTTCCCTTAATGAAATTTAATTATTTTTTCTTTTTGTAAATAGGCTGATAAATTTTTACCATGTCTTATTTTCTCTAGCCTCTGTTTTCAGATGACTATATCATACTTTAATATCAAAATTTATGAAATAAGCTCAGTAAAACTATATAAACACTTAGGAGAGATAAAAGTACTTTTAAATACTTAATACTTATAACTGGCTAGAATGGATTACTTTAATAATTGACATTTAACTTAATTAAGTAATAAATTGACAATAGTAATTTATAAAGTTTATTTCAGTCTTTTTAAAAAAACACTAGTTATAAAATTAATAATTGTGACCGTCCTGACAGGTTTTTGTCATGACAGGTTATGAATCCGACAATTTTCTGGCCTCAAATCCATTTTGAGTTTGTGGATCAAATTTTGGATGTAATCTTTAAAAAAAATTAAATTTACATGAGCCATATATGTTCCGTGGAGGCTTTTGAGTTTACATGTATTTGAATGACTATTTTTTAGTTTGAGAGCTGCACATTGATTAAATATTTCTACAACTAAATTTCAGCCAATCAGATTGCTTAAATTATAATCAAAATTTGGAACAAAATTTTCAAAAAAGTTTTTTTTTGTTAATTTTTAAATAAAATACCCATAAGATTAAAAATCATTAAAATGTAACAATTTAAACTATAAAAATGTCAAATATTATGAAAATGACTTATAAGGAACGCCAGGAAATCTTAGATTTTCACCTAGAGAAAATAGTCCCTGCTAGTGTCACCAA
The DNA here is from genome assembly GCA_948465475.1 of Thalpophila matura. NCBI lineage: Eukaryota > Metazoa > Arthropoda > Insecta > Lepidoptera > Noctuidae > Thalpophila > Thalpophila matura. The sequence continues at coordinate 16,133 of CAOJZF010000161.1, forward strand.
TAAAGTTCTTAGAATGGCCTTTGAAAGAAGAGCTAAAAGGTTTGCGGTAGACCCTAGAACTAAAGCTCTAAAGTATATAAAGGTCAAATTAATATTTCTTTACGTTTCTTTACTGTGGAAGAAGTTGAGCATAGAAATTGATATATTGATTATATGCATGATAAAGTAGGACATTCTTGGCAAGATTCTCTTTATGATCTTATTAAAAGAGAAACCTATGGTATAACTAAAGAACAAATAGTCAAGAGGATCAAATTATGTGAGCACTGCATGGAGAAAGCTACTATGGCTACTTGTCCTCCCATCACTCCTATTATAGCTGAAAGACCTAGGAGAGATACCTAGTTGATTTAGTAGATTTTTGTCGTTACCATACCCATAATAAAGGGTACAATTGGATGTTTGTGATGGTAGACTATTTTTCTAAATTTGCTTTCACTGTTGCTTTAAAAAAAAAAGTTGTCAAAGACACTTTTTTCTACTTTTCAAACAATTTTCAGAACTTTTGGGGCTCCTATCATTCTCCATACTGACAATAGAAAGGAGTTTGTCAATACCCAAGTTGCAAGTCTATGTGAGGAATTTAGCATAAAACACATTAGAGGTTGTGCTTGCTGTCCTTGGATCCAAGGACAGGTTGAAAGGATCAACAAAACACTTAAGAATAAACTAAGTGTCACTCTTAGATCCCGTGGTCTTGGCTTTAAATGGACACTTATTTGCAAGGAAATGACTTACATCTATAACAACTTAGACATAAAACTACTAAAGACAATCCCTTTGAGTTGTTTTTTGGCAAACAAATCTGTGAAAGCATCCCAGATGGAAGAATCAAAGAACTCTATGACGGCTCCCCTGAAGAATTAGATGGACTTGATGAATCAATCCGTGAAGGTGAACCTGAGATAACCCTGGAAGAAATTAAAGACAATGAGCCTGTTGTCTCCGTAAGTGATGATGAGCCCCCTGAGATTGAATCAAGAACAGCTCAAAAACAAGCCAAGGCTGTTGTGGCCATCTATAAAGCAGCCAAAAAGATGGTTGACAGAACCAAGTAGAGGCATGACAGCCTGGGATTCTCTCTTGGAGATTATGTCTATTTAAAACCGGATCATGATAATAATACTAAGACCCGCCAAAGATCATTCATGGAGACAGAGATGGTTGTCTACTATGTGTGTAATGTTGAAAAGGGATATTGTGTTGATTTTATATCCCGTGACAACCCAACTAAGGAGATGAAAAAAATTCACATAAACCAGCTCACCAAGCTTCCTGATAGACTAACCCAAGGATCAAGTCAAGTTCATTCTAATCATATAGATTTTGATGATGATGATGATGAATAAAAAAAATGTTTTAAAACTAATTTTAATATTATTTATTAAATCAATGTTTAATAAAAGCATTGGAAATATAAACCAAAAAAAATATGGAATAAAAAAAGACTTGTAATAGTAAAAAGACTTTATTTGTTTATTTTCTGAGAGGAAAAGCAAAAAAGCTCACTAATGTGATAATTTTCAAGTTTTTCCAGAAAAAAATATGGGGCCAGATCATGCTTATCATTTAAAGCCATTTGAGGTAAAAAGGAAGTATAGTAAAGACGTCATGACCAAAGATTGTCTCAGGGGATTTTCTAAGTGTGTAAATCCCGGCCAGTACAGTGGCATTTAACATCAGGTTTTCAACAATACCAATTTCTTTATGTTCCCCAGTAATGGATCTAATGTCCAAAAAATGTTTCCGATGATTACATACTCTAAGAAATAAAAGAAAGTAATTTTGTAAACTTGTAAAACATTTCATTTTCATATATAAGCATATAAAGTTGAAAATTACAAAAAAAAAACTATATACTAAGAAAAAGAGTAAAAATAAGATTGGTAAAAGCTATACTTTATTGTTTATGAATTTCCATTTCTTCAATATAAGTGTGTGTAATCAAAGCAGCCACCATATAAGGAAACATATAGGCCGCGTCAAATGCAGCTTCATAGCAAACTACTGGGGTCTGCATAGTCCAGTCTTGTAGAAGAACCTTTTTGGGAGGCATCACATGTGTATATAGACCAGCAAAGATAAGAGCATTCAAGATTATGTTCTCCTTAGGACCATAACTTTCTAGCAATGAAGCCAGTTTGGTAGTCCAGTCCAACCAAGATCTGAATACTCCCAAATGATGGACTATCAAATTTTGAGATTTAGCTGTGCCAATTATTTGAAGCATCAATTGTCCCAAAGAGATAAGGATATACGCCCGTACATTCCTAAAGTTAGATGGGACTCTAGCCAATAAGCCAATAAGGAACTTGAAAACCTGAGACCGCTTCTGGCCACCTAGAGTATGGAATTGCTTAGACACTGTCACATCTCTATAACCAGCCAGGAATGAGAAACCTCCAGTAGCATCATCTGGGCATTCCGGACATTTTCCAAATGAGCCAGGAAAAACGTTACCAAACAACAGAATCAATCCATAAAAAATGTGTTGCAGTGACCTAGTTTGATGTGACAAGGTTCATTATTCAGTTTATCAACCCAAACTGAACCTTCAACTGTTTTCATGGTTGAATTACATAGCAAAACAAAGTCAATCACATTCCCATTCTTGACGTCCTCTGGGATTGAACCTAGGAGTTTGGTTCCATTAACAACACACAATTTTTCCCATTCAGTTTACCCTTCTTCTTGGAATGAGACATACTCATTCAAGGAAGGCCAGTGTTGTTAGTCAATAATGTTTGCATTGAAAATGGGCTAGTTGTCCCTGGGTGTATTCAGTACTGGGGGTAACTTCAAGATCCCCAACATAAGCTTGAACGTACATGGCTCCAGAGGATTTGGGAAGCTCAGTCAAATCATCATCAGAAAAAGGAAAACTAGGTACACAATTTTCTGTTGCAACCTGTAACACAGAGCTTAGCTCTGGGAAAGGATCATTGTGGTCTTGAGATCCTTCTGGATGAAGTAACAAGGTTGCTCTAGGCCCAGATACCGGGTAGGATACTCCAGATGACCTTGACTTTCATTGGCGTTTGACATCTGATTCAAAGCCACTGCTTGAAGCTTAGGAGTCTTCAAGATTTGACCTGGGGGGGCCGCTTGAGATAGGCCCTCTTCAAAGAACTTCACTTGAGTTTTCTCCCCATCAACAAGAGAAAAACTGGGTAGATGAGGACTTATGATCTTAAGTGCCCCCCGGACAGGAGCAACCAACAGTTCCTGATCTAATTCATTAAGCGCTGAGAACTGGTCTTGAAGACCATCCACTTGTTCATTCTCTCCTCTTTTTATTCTGAGGATCTCTTTAACAGTTCCAATGGACTCAATTATGGTGAGTAAAGTATCAACTTGGGTTCAATGTTGAATCAAGTGCGCTTCTCAAGTTGAAGTTTTCCAATCCGGCATATTCAACTCTTTTGGAACCTGAAGCATCTTGGGAAGTTGAAGGGTTCATTTTTTTTTATAATTTTTCTTATGATAAAACTCAAAGAAGTGATAAAAGATAAAAATTTTTAGATAAAATTCCTTTGCCCAATATCTTATTTATTAGCGCACAATCACTCTTAATTTTGCAATAGCATTCAAACTACAATTAATTAAGCTTGTTATCACTATTACTTTGATTAAAATTTATTTTGTATTCTAGTTTTGCAGTACCAATTCCAATCCTCAAAATTGGTTCAACGCGCCTAAACCGGTTGAAGATACAAGGATCAAATCTGTTCAACAGTCAGCAAGCGCTAGGGTCCACCCAAACAACCTAAACTGATCCATCAAATTGTCCCTGTCCTAAGATACACTTAAATTTACTTTGAATATGGTTCCTTTGCGAAGGTCTATTAAGTTAAAAATCTTAGTTTCTTGTTAGGATCTTTTATTGGCCTCCATAATGGTTCCTTAACGGAGGTCCCATTATGGATCATAGAGGAAAGTCTATAGTAGTCCCTAGATGGTCCTCCGTTATGGTTCCTTAACGGACTTCTATTAAGTTAAAAATTGTAGTTTCTTATTAAAATCTTTTATTAGCCTTCATTATGGTTCCTTAACAGAGGCCTTTATGGATCAAAAGGGCCTTTGTTATGGTTCCCTTAATGGAGGTCCTTATGGATCATAAAGGAAAGTCTATAATAGTCCCTAGATGGTCTTCCGTTATGGTTCCTTAATGAGTTCTATTAAGTTAAAAATTGTAGTTTCTTGTTAGGATCTTTTATTGGCCTTCATTATGGTTCCTTAACAGAGGTCCTTTATGGATCATAAAGGGGCCTTTGTTATGGTTCCTTAATGGAGGTCCTTTATGGATCATAAAGGAAAGTCTATAATAGTCCCTAGATGGTCCTCCGTTATGGTTCTTTAACGGAGTTCTATTAAGTTAAAAATTGTAGTTTCTTGCTAGGATCTTTTATTAGCCTCTATAATGGTTCCTTAATGGAAGTCCATTATGGATAATAGAGGAAAGTCTATAATAGTCCCTAGATGGTCCTCTGTTATGGTTCCTTAACGGAGTTCTATTAAGTTAAAAATTATAGTTTCTTGTTAGGATCTTTTATTGGCCTCTGTAATGGTTCCTTAACGGAGGTCCATTATGGATAATAGAGGAAAGT
>CAOJZF010000163.1:0-25118 GCA_948465475.1 Thalpophila matura
TTTAACTTAAAAACCCCTTATTTACCCCAAAATAATCATCAAAAAAATACATAACTTATCCTCTCTTGGATTAAAATTAGATATATAATCTTCTCTCTCTTCACTAGCAACAGCTACCCCTGAATTTATTGAAGTTAAGTCTCAATCCAAGACTGACATAAGGAAACTACAGCTAAAAACTAGCTAGAAACAGGAACTATCCACAGAAGAGAACCTTTGGTACTAGTACTCATACTAGTGACCACATCAAGACCAAGCCTATCAATAAAACATCTCTTTGGAAGTTCTACAAGCCTTAATTGGTTTGCATCTATGAACTGCTTATCAAAATCCGGATACATTAGTACTAGAGCAGTTCTAAAGTTTTTTTCTATGGATTAAAAGCTTTGATGCATTCTTAATTCCTTAGTGAATGCAAGTTTCCATTGATGAGATGAAAAAGGGGCCCTTTAATCTGTGGAAAGTTGGGTACAAATTTTTTTTAATAACCTACCATCCCTAAAGATACTTAAATGTCCCTTTTAACTTTGGGCTTGGAAATTTTCTTTATGGCTACCAGTTTGCTTTCCTGTGGTTGGAGGCCCTCCTGGTTTATGATATAAACAAGGTATTCTGATTGTTTCCTGAAGGATTGACATTTTTTAGCCTTCAACTTCATATTACTTTTTGGATAGCCTATGGAACACCTCTCTTAGATGATCTAGATGTTCACTGAAAGTCTTGGATAATACATTTATGTCATCCAAATATACTAATACACAGGATATTTTTAGATCTGAGAGTATGTTACTCATGATTCTCTGGAACGTGGCTGGGGCATTACATAGTCCTTGTGGCATTCTGGTAGGCTGGAAAAGTCCTTGAGGTTTATTATGGCTGCTTTTTGCTGTTCCTCCTCAGTCAAGTCTATTTGCCAATAACCATATACTAAGTCCATGGCACTAATTTTTTTTGCTTTGCCTAACCTATCCAGTGCGTCTGATATACTAGGTAAAGGATAAATTTATTTCCTAGTTATCTCATTGAGACATCTGTAATCTATCACTACCCGGTTTGTCCCATCCTTTTTCTTAACTATAAGGATTGGTGACGACTATGGCAATTAAGAGGGCTTGATAAGTCCGGCTTCAATTAACTTGTTAATTTCTTGATTAACTTCAGTGTCACCAGCTTGTGAACTTCTTTCTTGGAACCTGGGGCAAGACAATGTCTTTATGGACCCCTTGGAGAGTGTTTAAGAGGCCTATGGCTCTCTATAGGTCAGGAACTCCTCTAGATTCTATTTCAAACATAGATAAATGATTGTGTATACTATATTCTGGGTTATACATTTGGGAAAGAGTGATAGGCCTAAGGACATTCAAATGTGAAGAGGGTTTGTACTCCTGTCTATGGTTAGAGTTGACACAAAGTGAGATTCTGGGCTTGAAATGCCTTCAGTGGAGGAGGTGTCCAAATTACTAATTGCAGAGACTATACTTCTTTTGGATTTCCTCTTATTCTCTTTCTTAACCTTCTTAACTTTAAACTTATGTTCTGAGAGTTTGTTAGGGTGTAATAAGAGTTTTCACTGTCACTCAGAACAACAGTGGAACAGAATGGATCAAGAAAGTTGTTGCATATGTTGTAATCTTTGAGAGTTTTAAGATTTCTGAGTCCAGTGGGACTCCTCTTGGTGGGCCAATCTGTCTTTTTGCGCTCTTCTACCTCTTTCTTGAGAGAATTAATAGTCTCAATATGTCCAATAGCATCTATGTTATTATATTTGGCCAGATTATCTACAATACTTTTTGCTTGAGGGAATTCCAAGGTAATCTCAGCATTCTCAACTTGGTGGGCTCTATGTTCTCTCTTGAGCTCATCCAGTTGGTCTTGGAAGGGTTTTAACATCTTATCTATTTCAGCCTTAGATAAGTTTTTACCCTTAGTATCTTCAGGATCAAGATCTATGATGTGGCTGGTACTGTACTTTTCAATCATAAGTATATCTAGTCTTTTACTAATAGATTCTGGGTTAGAACTCAGCTTCTGAAGTTCAGAACTCCTACAGGTGTCAAGGAGGAATCTTGCCTTTTCAGTAGCCATGAGGCCATTTCTGAGGAAGTCCAATCTCTTGTTTACCGCTTGAAGCCAATTCTTGCTGAAGCCTTTGCTGCCTAATCCAAGAAGTAGGTGCTCCTGAACAGTTAGATTTAGATTCTCCATATTGTAATCATAGGATTGGGCCACATCATATACTTTTTCATTCACCTGATTAATGCAGTTTGTAAGATGGTCTATATTGTAGAGGGCAGAATCTTTAATAGAAGCTGCATCATGTTGTAGACACAACTGTTTTCTGATTACATTCTCAAGTTCCAACTTGTACTGGGCTAAAGTCTGAGAAGTACAGGATAGTCCAACATGTAGATAGTTGGACATCATCTTCTGAGCTTGGTATTGGTATTAATATCAGCGTGCACCTGTTCTGGAGTGAGGTTCAGGCTGGCCTTGATGACATTGATGCCTTCTCCAGTGGGATCTCAACCAAGTACAGCAAAGTCTGGATCAGTGGTGTTATTGAAGGTCCCACTTAACAATTCTTCCAGGGCTTCACCATAGGTTTCTTTAGTTCTAAGGGGTTTCACATAGCAGGAAACTAATAAATCAATTTCACTAGGAGGTGGCACCTCATCAGGTTTGTTTATCCTGATTTTACAAAGTTGTGTTTAAGGTCCCTCAGGTTTCCTGCCTTGGGGAAGAGTTCTCCTATTTCATTGGAGAAGTTGTATTTAGATTCCACATTTCTGAGGGTGTCAAAGGCAGCCATCTCAGCAATCTGTTTCTCAAGGGCATCATACTGGTATTCTTGATACATCTTGGGCGTCCTGGTTATATTATTATAGTATTCTTTTGGTCTTCTTGTTGTACTACCCCTGTAGTGAGCACCAATGTGAAACTTCCACAGAGATTCTTGCTTGATGGGCTTGGTCTAGATGTGGTCACTATTATGGAGACTAGTACCAAAGGTTCTCTTCTGTGGATGTTTCCTGTCTTTAGCTAGTTCTAGCTGTATGTTTCCTTATGTCAGTCTGTGATTAAGACTTAACTTTAATAGAATTTAGGGGTAGCTATTGCTAATTGAACAGAGAAAAGATTATGTTTATTTGGGAGTAAACTTGATGTATTTTTTGATATCTCTATTGGGGAAAAGAGGGGGGCTTATATAGTTGAAGGGAAGGGGAATCTAGGCTTTGAAATATTTAGTGAGGTACTGTGTTGAAAACTTAAGTTCCCTTGTCTTATCAGTACCATAACATAGTAATTATCAAAGCATCTTATCATTATATTGATTTTAACCAGTCTTGAGTGTTTTGGGAATTTAGCGTAATCTTGTTAAGGATGCTTATAGTAAGAAGCCATCATAGGTACTTGGGTTGTTATCCTTGAGGTTTGACTGAAATAATATTTTGTTGATAAGAGTTGGCCTAGACTTAAGGTATAATTATCCTAGTAGATAGGAGGGAGTTCTTAATGAGAATTCAGATAATAGTGGGGAATTGGCAAGTATCAAGCTTGTTGAGTGTTCTTGCCAAGAATCAAACACATTGGTATTCCTTGCCAAGGGCGTGCTTGTAATTAGTAATTGTTTGAGATTTAGTTGATAGTTAATAGGTTCTTGCCGGGAATAGATAATTGGCTACATCCTTGCCAAGTCTGTTGTCTGAATAATTATTTAGTAAAATAGGATTGGATCTAAATACCTTCAATCAGAATGATCTTTGTTTCTATTAATTAAAAAAACATGTTTTGTTTCGCCCAAACTGATTATTATGGCATTTGGTTATTGGTCTCTATTAAATGGTTAAATATATCAGATAAATCAATCAATTGGATTATTTAACCCTCATTAGATATTTAAAACAAAAACTTAGATCATTGCCTGTGCCTAAGCCATTATTATACTATTTATTATAATCACATAGGCTGATCATAATATTTAGAAATAGGCACAAGTGTAGCTGAATATTTCACAGATACTATCAGCAACTAGAATATACTCAGGCCCACTGCCTCACCAAGTACATAAAACAGAAATGTTGGTGTCCTGACATTCTCAAAGTCACCATTAAATTATTAAAACAATGCAAGACATGTGAAAAGTTTGCTTGATCAGAAATCCCAAAAAATTTATCATCCCCCAATTTATTAACACACCCTTTAGGTCTGGGCTTTGGAAATTGTAGGACCAATGCCAGTGGTAAGTAAGTCTCACTAACAATTCATCATCAAGGCCATTTAATATGCAACTTGTTGGCCAGTTGCCCAAGCCGTGCACAATTACATCTGAACCAATGTTTGACGTTTCATTGGTAAAGAATTCATTGGACGTTTGGAACTCCTGATGTCATTATCAAAGACAGGGGAGCTGAACTGATAACCAAGAAAATGAAAGTCTATTTAGGACTACACTACATTGATCATCAAGTAACAACTCCTCACCACCCACAAGAAAATGTTCAAGTAGAACGTTTAAATGGGGCCCTTGTTCAAATCATTGCCAAACTATCTACCAACTGCCCCACCAAATGGGTCAAAAACCTCCCCCTAGCACTATCTATCTGCCAGGATTGTGTAAATCAAGGCACAGGGTTCAGTACATATGAATTAGTCTTTGGAGAAAAGCCCAACCTCATTAGAAAAGGTAACTTGGTAAGTCTCAAAATCCCTTCAACCATTCCCAACCCTACCTTGTCAAAACTTCAACTCCTTTGGGATCAACAAGGTCACACTAAGGCCAGACAAGTAGAAGAAACTAGCAAACCTCTCCTACAGCCATTCAAGTTGGACAACAAAGCCTGGGTCTTGAACAAAGACAAACACAAACTACAGCCCAAGAAGACGGGTCTGTTTATTGTTGTCAAGACCAATGAACCTTATAACACCTATTCAGTGCGGTCACTAACCCCACCTTATTAGATCAAAACATACTATCATGAGCACCTACGTCCAGTCAAGGCCTGCCAATCCCAGCAAGACTCACATCTACCAGCCACTGACAAACAACTCATTTGCTACAAAGCCTGACATGCTCCCCCTCCAGCCTAGTAGACCTGGGGGGCTTGTTCTCACTGCGGGGTGATGTCATATCCACAATTCTGTTCCCTCATTTGTATTACAACCTATCAAATCAATGTGGTAAATCAAAAAATGATATACCTTCCTAATTGGGATCAACTCCTATCCTCTTCTCTCTCCCAATATATCCCTGACCAAGGATTCTAACAAGATTACTCTTTCTGTCTTTAATTATTGAAGCATATTTTGACAATAACAATTTTAACTATTGTTTCCCCTAGTAACCTCAAGACCAAATCAAGATTAAGACAATAAACCTATTTTTGAAAAGCAAAATTATGTTTATTTTATTAAAAAACGCTATACTTATTGGTAGATTTAGCTAGCATTTTATAGCCAAGGCATATATCAATAGAAAACTCCTAATAAGGATATTTGAGTACAATGCTCAAATTTTATTTTTCCTCACCTATGTTCAGTATACTACAGAAAGGAGTCTTTAACTAATTATCAATTAAATCTGTTTTTAACCTTAATTACTTTCAAATAATTAGAAAACATTTAGCTTTCCTGTAATCATACTGTTTGTCTTTTGTACTAGGATTATTATAATAAGGTTTAGAAAGAATTAGGTGATCTTATATATCTACTGGGCTGGAAAATTTAAGGTTTAGTTATTTTTGTCTCAAGTTTTGCAGAGACATTATTGATATTAAGACTCTTTGAGAATCCAACATCAAAAATTTAAAAAGTAAATGTTGAAATTCTGTTAGTAATATCATGAGTAAAAACTAGCATCTGAGTACTTGTTAAGAATCTTTTTTCAATATTAATTGTTTACTTATTGACCATATGTCTTTTAATATCAATATATGTTTACTTTTAAGATTAGTGGTTTATAAACATTGACCAACTATTTTAAGTGCTTTTAATAATTTATTGTCAACAATGAGATTAGATAGTGACCAGTTTAGTGACACAACAGAAAATAAAATGTCTGATTAATAATATGTATTTCTCAATATCAATCTTCCAACTAAAAAAAAAATACCACAATGAATTGCAATGATCTGATTGATGATAGTAGATTTCAATTTATCTCAGTGATATAGAAAGACTAACTACAATTAACAAAACTCTACAATTATAGCTCAAAAAATTCTCTATAAAGCCTAAAGGAGAAAAAAACTGTTGATAAGCTTTGATTATACTAAAACTAAAAAATTTTGATTTCTATGATACTGTTATTTAGCTTGATAAAAAAAGATCAACAAATAGCGATTATAAAGGATTAATTGTTTTCTAGGGGATATTAAAGTGGTGGGGAAGGAGATAATATTGAGAGTGGTGGTGATAAAGAATAAGATTGGTAGGGAAAGGGGAGAAGGTGAGTTTATAGGCGGATAATAAGGAAAGGGAGGTTGATCTGCGGTGATGGGGAGGTAGGAGAGGGATAAGGGGGTTGATATAGGTTTGAGATAGAACTAAATGATAAGTTTCTAATTTTATTATAACTTGTAATGAAATGAACTGTGAAGGATAAGTATTAAATATAAGTTAGCAATAGTGCGTCTATAAACTGTAAGTGTTTCTATATTCAAAGTAGTTTGATGATTTAAGCTAAAAGCTTTAAGCACACATCAATAGGTGTGAATACTAGAAAAACAATGATTTATATGTCTTCTATATAAATTAATAAAGTGGATTTGATATAGGGATCACAATTATTTTTAGACTAAAAAATAGTATAAGTTTGTATTATTGTTTTACTCTTTTATTTGTAATTAGACTATTAAGTTGAATAGTGTGATTATTTGATGATTTTCCTTTTATTTTATTATCTAAAAAACTATTTTTCCTTTCATTGATACTATAAATGAGATTTCTCAATGAGCTTATCTTTCTTGTCTTCATTTTACTATTTAAAATTTTGAGACTATTTTTTGCCATACACTTCTCTTATTCCCAAGACCAAAAGAAGATTATTTTTTTTTTCTTTTCTGATATCTAAAATTAATCACAATAATGGCAATTTATCATCAAATTATTTTATTGATGTGTTTTACATTTATAATATATAGATAAAAGTTGTTAACTTATAATTAGTAGAAGATTATTGAATACAAAAGTATTTTAGAATACAATTATTAGCTTTTTGTTTTAGCACTAAAGATTAATTTCTTATCTGTGAAATTTTTCATAATATTAGACTTAAAAAGGAATCTGATTATAAATTTAATATCTACAGTCAACTTTAATCTTTTATACAGCCAATTTAAATTCATTAAATATATAATCTTAGATTTTTTTATTTAACTCAACTAAATTTAGCGTTTCTATTATATCAGTGGTCTCCAAACTAGGTTTTTTTTCCAAAAATATAGCATATTGCCTTTAATTTGGCAAAAAGCACTTTTTTGGGTAAAAATGTTTCTTCTTATGAGGATCAAATCATTTTTTTTATAAAAATATTTTTTTGGGTTTGAACTGAAAATAAATCACTTAGGATATGAAAAAGTTCTTTAACTAAACTTAATGTTCTATATAAAAACTAATAATTAGTGTGAAACATCCACAGAGATGCTTGCTTCATGGGCTTTGGTCTTGAGGTGGTCACTAGTATAAATACTAGTACTAAGGTTCTCTTCTGTGGTAAGTTTGCTTTTTCTAGCTAATTGTAGCTTTAAGTTTCCTTGTATTCTTTATATAAGTCTTAGATCAAGATATAACTCTGGTAAGAAGTAGAATTCAGAGCAGCTGATAACATTTAAAATGAGAGAAAATTAGATTATGTTTACTTTGGGGAAAGTAGGGGGGTTTATATAGTTGAAGGGAAGGGGAATCTAGGCTTTGAATTAATTAGTGAGGTACTAGGTTGAAGTCTTAAGTTCCCTAGTCCTAGTAGTACCATAACATAGTAATTATCAAAGCATCTCATCATTGTCTTATTTTAACCAGTCTTGAGTATTTGAGATTTAGGTGTAATCTTTTTGAGGATGCTTATAGGAATAAGCCATCTTAGGTACTTGGGTCTTCATCCTTTAGGTTTGGCTAGAATATTATTTGTTGATAAAATATAGCCTAGATTTAAGGTATAATCATCCTAGTAGTTAGTAAAGAGTTCTTGCCAAGAATTTGAATAAAGTCAGGGTCTCATTGAGAATCAAGTTTGTGAGAGTTCTTGCCAGAGATCAAACACATTGGTGTTCCCTGCCAAGGGCGTGCTTATAGATAGTAATTGTTTGAGATCTGGTTGATGGATGTTCTATTTTAATTAGTATTATAGGTTCTCATCAAGAATAGGTAATTGGCTGCATTCTTGCCAAGTCTGTCTCTCTGTATAACTTATAAGTAAAATAGGATTGGATCAAAATACCTTCAATCAGAATGATCTTGATTATTATTAATTAATTAAATATAAATATGTATCATTTTGCCCAAGCCAATTATTAAGGTAATTGAGGCTTCTTGCCAGGCCTTTGTCTACGCACAGTTTCTTGGCAAGTATTGGCCTCTATTAGATGGTTAAATATAAGATAGATCAATTAATTGGACTATATAATCCTTATTAGTAATCTAGAACAAAGGCTTAAATTATTGCCTGTGTCCAAGACATTAGAAAACTATTTATTATAGTCACATAGTCTGATCATAGTATTAGAAAATAAGATCAAGTGTAGCTTGTGAATATTTCACAGTTAGGATCCCTATTTAATGTCTTATAATTTCGATGCTATTTTATGACAAAACAGATAGTTATTTAAGAAAATTGGCACTGTACAAAAGAAATTAAAAATTTTGGCAAATATAAAAAACTGTTTGGAGACTACTGTACTAGACTAATGATCTTTTAAAAACTTAGTTTATGATCGTTGTTAATCTAAATTCAAGCTAAATGATTTTATTGTTAGATCAATGGGGTCTATCTATAGAAGTAAATATTTATTTTTAGAAAAATAAATTTGGTTCTAATACGTAGTCACTGGGTATTCTCGATTTGACAATAATGCTCCCCTTCTTTTGATTTATATCCTTGGCTGTAGTAGTGATCTCAGTAAGTGAAAGGAATCCATCAGGCGGTTTCTCAGTTATTGGCAAGGTCGCTTTGTATTTAGATTTGGCGTGGGTTACAAGACTTTAACATTTTTAGCTAAAATTACGTTAGTTACTAGTTAAAATGAATCTAAACTAGTTTGAACTGTTGATATTTTGAGTTCCTCTATATTCTATTTAGTGCTTGGGTACACGATTACATTCATATTGATTCTATAAAGATATGTTTTTAGTATATTGTCGTATGAGTTTTCACTAGCTGCGGTCTGAAAAAACCAAAAAAAATAGGGTTTACGAAGCTATCCAACAATATTTTTAAGGTTTCTGAGGGTGCGATTAGGGATTCAAGGTTACTGAAAGGATTTTTATTATACAATGAGAAATGAATACTGACCTTAAAATGGTTAGTCAACGGGTACAGATCGTTATACTATTTCTGGTAAACTCAAATATTAAGTTTATCAGTCATTTTCTAATACGTTGTTTATATTTACGAATTAGAATTTGTGTCCTGTCAATAAGGGTACTATCCACGGTATATCCAACTTTAAGGATCCCATCTAACTTTAGTGGGGATGTGGCGTACTGGAAACTCAAATTTACTATAAACTCTGTACCGAAAATCAATTTTTTTATAAAGAAAGCCATGTTAAATTTCTAATTTAATGGGAACTTCAATGAATGAGGCGATCAGTATTTTCTCAACTATACCAATTATGGGTATTAAGACGCACCTCGCTTGTCAACTAAGCATTGGATTTTCTATAAGTCCTAACTTCTTCGGTAGCCCAAAATGTTTACCCCTAGGACGAAGATATTCAATGTTCCGTTACGTCATTCTTCCAAACAATAGCTACATTGTGCAGAAAAAAATCTACGCTATACCAATTATGTAAAATATTGGTACTTATTCATTTTATTACACATACTGTCTAATGGTTAAGATACTCCGAGCTACTTGACTAGTAAACCAAAGAATTAAAAAAACTACGGAACTGTAAATTAGTAAGAGAGAGAAAGAGAGTAAAAAGTTCAAGTGCCTCATTAATATTCCTTATCCACAAATGATATGTTTTTGAAAGTTATTATTCACATGTACAACATAATAAAATAGAAGAACATTATTTAGAAAAGATCAACTATAAAAAGATACAATTCAAATCAACCAAAATCACCTTTTTATTAAATCATAATTTCAAATTAAACAAAAAAAGCAATGAACTTCTATCTTTTAGCTATTCTCTCGGCCGTTTCCGCCTCGGCCATTAAGTGCCCCGCCAAGAAAATGTGCTACCTCGCCGGTAATTTGAACTCGGCCCCCATTACTGTTGACTTCCCCGAGTGCTGGTTGAACGTCGGAGAATACTGGGGTTGTTACGATGCCATTCAAGGCTCATGCGCCAACATCAATGGAAAAGATGGAGTACATAAGAGCGAAATTGAAAAATGTTTTGTTGATGGCAAAGGCAAACCAGAATTGACTGATCTCGTCCCAGCACCCGTTTTCCCTTTCACCGGAACCTGTACTAAAGAGCCCACATGTTACCATGGTAGTCAAATTCATGTCCCAGAATCAACCCGCTTCCCTGAGTGTTGGTTGAATCATGGTTCAGTCTGGGGATGTTATAATCCAGTAAATGGTTCTTGCGATAACATCAACGGTCACCGTATGGTCCACAAGAGCAATGTGATTTGCGCTGCTGATGCCGCCCCTATCCAAAAGCCTGAAATCGTCGTCCCCGCCAAGGAACAGCAACAAGCTCAAGTACCACTTGTAACCCCTCCTCAAAAAGAGCAAGTCGCTGAGACTAAACCTGAAGTCGCTCCTAAGACCCCCGCTCTCCCAGTCTGTCCCGATCTCAATGTCGAACACTGCTATTTGGATGGTAACGTCCAAACTGGCAAGGTCACCGAAAACTTCCCTCACTTCTGGATCAAAAAGGATGACATCTGGGCTTGTTATCATAGTGCCGATACTCTCACTGGTACCAACTTTATCAACCTCGGCAATGCCCCTAAACACTGCTACATCAATGGAGTATCTCCTTATGAGTGCAGTTTGTAATCTAAACTATAATAATAAATAATAAACCAGATAAAATCTTTAATTGCTAATTTTCTAGACTAGTTGCGCATATAATCATTATTTTAAATAGTGAATGACACTATTATAAGCAGTTCTAGTAGTTTGATAACCTTAAAGTTCTCCCAAACTTTTGACTCGATGTATATTACATAACATTCCCATACTCATACTATCAGCCAATTTCAATTTATATTACAAAAAATCAAAGTATTTAGCTCCACACCTCCCAATTTCCCCTCTCATTCCAAAATTTACACAATTTTCTACCACCAGCTTTATAATATCACCCCTCTTCTCTTAGATACAAGAATAGAATTATCTATGTCATCCTTCACCTCTCACTTTCCTATCTAATATCGACTTATCCCAAAAAAACTCCTATCCCCTATCCCTTACCTTAATCTAAAAAAATTTTATCTAATTCTTAGAATCTCCATCATTTTAGCCTAGCTTAACTTTCACTATTATCACCATAGGATTATTATCAATCAATTTATCATCTCTAATAGGTGCTGATCTTGGGTGGTGGATGATGAGAGATAAAAGGATCCCAAGGTTTTTTATATTCTTTTGGTTTTAAAGATTTTCAAGTTAATTTCAATTAAAGATAAAATCTTGAGAAGATTTGTGAGAGGGCAAAAATTAAGCAGTTAATTATGTTTTTGATAGGATTTATAAGTTTGATAAACTATACTATAATAAAAATATCCTTTTCCTTAATAGTTCTAATAGTTGTTCATAAATTTGCATTGTATTTACAGATATTAAGATAATTACTGACTAAGTTTGACATTTTTATGTAAAAACAAAGATTGTAATATATTGTTCATTATTGTAAAATAAAACATCTGTAAACTATAGTTACTGTCTCAGAATTCTCTTCCTTAAGTAGCAAATAAATAGAACATGTCTTAAATAAACTTACTTGATTTATAGAAAAGGGATAATTCTCAACTTAAATATAGTTTAGTATTTAAATGTAAAGAAACTCTTTAGGATCAACATTAAAAAATATTGAACTGAAAATTTTAAATTTTAAATTTGAACATTTAAAGATGTACATGTTATTTTTAGATTACAAGAAAAGAAAACTTCCTCAATGTATATAAACAATACTTAAGTCCAATTTTCTTTTACAATTTTTTTAATTCATATACATAATTTCATGTTGAGTAGATAAACTTTACCTTGCTATTTATAAGGTTAGTTAAAACATAAAAAGTTTATATCTTTATTAGTAACATCTTTGTGAATGTATAGTATTTTAATTCTTTAGTCTGCCATTTTGATTTGAAATTGTAACTAAATCTGATATAACATTAATTATAATCTAATTTTATAATCTATCCTAGCCATCTTTATTAACTATTTAACAACTCTCTTTTCTAATTTTTGATGTTACATACCACTTTAACTTCAGTTATTAATAACTTCTGTCACATATTAAGCATATATTTATCATTCTATTTCTATATAAACCCTATATATGGATTTAAATAAGATACTACAAAGCAGAACCAAAAGATAAATTAATATACTTATCTGATAGAATAGTTAAATTCTTATCAGATAAAGATAAAAACAAAGCTTTTATAAGGTAAAGTAAGTCTCATTTCTAATTTTAAACTAGATTGAATTGCAAAGAGTAAGAAATTGTTAAGGCAGAAATATGTAGCAAAATGCTTCATCATTATTAAACTTATATTATGATCTAATTAAATCTAAAAAAGTCACTTAGTCTCATCATAAGATAATTAATAAATTAAAGAGAATATAATTAAACCTTATAACAACTTTGTCTATGATGTATAGCTGAGAAATACCAAATCCTTAAAAATTACACTACTGATTAACATTATTCCTAAATAAGTTTTACACTAAATTAGTATAAAACTATGCCTGAATGTTACAAACTATTTTTTTGTATCTTAGGCTTATTGTTAGATGCAGATAAGGCCTCTAATTTTAGGCTTGATTTTTATTATATCTGACAATAACCATGAATGTAGTTAAAAAGAAAATTACACTAATAATTAAGAATATGTTTAGCTAGGTAATTTACATAGCCTTTAATTGTTACAAAAAATAATAAATTTATAATTTTTTTATTAAATTTTACATAATCATTAAGTTTAACAAAAGGAGAATAGCATGTTACCCTGTGGTGACTAAGAGAGAAACAATTTCTGCTGTATTGTAAATAACTTATAGTCTTTTATACTAGCCAGTTATTAAGCACCAATGAGTTTCTTTGATATAAAGGTAAAACATCTAGTTATGATATTTTATTATGATAATTAAGTGCCTAATATCATTCTTAAATAAATTGTTATAATTTTACTCATAAATACAATTGCTATAATATAAACCTCTATATCATTTTTTTTTAATACCTGCATCCTAAGATTAGATGGTAAATTAAAAATTTTATTTCATTTGATTTTCTTCATTATAATATCTATATTTTTTTTAAAACATATAAAGATAAAATCAGTTTCCAAATTAAAGTACTCATATCTCAAAATCTCTTATGTTGTTGATAGCATTACACCATATTTACCTAAAAATATTTAGAAATAGGAAACTTAAATTTGTTGGTCTAAGAGACAATATAAATTTTAGGGTTCATTTTTGTACAATTATTACAAATCTTAATAACCCTTAGAAACTTCTTTTGGTCACTTCCAATAAACATAAAAAGATATGTGATGTAGGAATTTTACTTTCTCAAATGACGCTCATTTCATAATGCATATAATTTAGTAAATAATTTTCATTGACTTCTTAATTTTAATTTAATATCTCCTATTAAGCAACTCAATGTCTTATTTGACTTTATTTAGATAACTCATAATTAAACAATCTTTTCTAAACTTTAGACAAACATGATGAAACAATGTTATATTACCCTTCTAGTATAAAATTACTTTAATATGAAATAATCTTATCATTTTTCTGCTTCCTTCTGAGACTTTTTTAAATAATTTCTTTTCTTTTTATAGATAGCAAAGTGTATTATACAGATTGTAATTATCTAATAAGTTTCCAGTGGTCTTTGAGTAAAATTTTCAATAGCATGATAATTAGCGGCTAAGTTCCAATTATCAATTATAGGTCAAAATTATATAGTAATTTAGAGTGTGTTCTTGGTAAATAAAAAAAAATAAACATAATTTTTCTGATAGTAAGCGAAATTTTTTAATATAAATTAAACAAGATAATATACTAAATTATATTATGATTTTTAAATGAGATATGGAACTGAGTCATAGGCTATGGCCCTGTTGACAATACTACAATATAATCTATTTTTCTATATAACAGAAGATAATTTTGATGATTATAGAATTAGTGATTTTGGCTCTCTTATGGTATTTTATCATCATGATTAGTTGAGATTAATAGCCTTTTTTAAAAGACAATTTTTCCCAATTTTGAGGTTGGGTTGAGGTAATATCAATTTCTTATTGATTTGATTGGTTCAATTTTCTTAGAGAAGTTATGACCTATTACTCTTAGAAAATTGTTGGGAAAAGGGACCCAATTTCTATATTGCATATGTGCTACCTCTATCTTATCATTTGACAGCTTTATAAGATCAAAAAAATTATATTCATCAAATTTTAGAGGAATCCTCTTATATATGACCAGCATTGGTTTTATACTATTTAGTGAGGCTTGAAACATCCTAAATTTTTGACTATTGGATATTTGGTCAATGCAGACAGGGCATTATAATCATTAAGCCTAGATAAGAAAGTAGCCAACCAATCAACATTTTTACCATTAGACAAAATTTTTACAGATCTCTCAAGTTATTTAAGCTACTATTAATTGAGTGGAAAGCACTTAAATTTTAGGTGTATTGCTTGAATTTAAATTATATTATATATCAAACTATAAACAGAATGCTGATCAAGTTTTGAGCAAGAAAACCAACTTTAATTTAAAACTTCTTCTTGTCAACTTGTTTAAAATCAATCTTCCTAATTTTCTGATTGAAAAGAACTGTTGTATATATTGTTCTTTCCTGGTTCTTTATGGCTATTCCAAGCCTATTTTTATGACTATAGCACTAGCTGGCTTAACTTGATGTTATCTTTTATTCATTTATTAATCACTTAGTGATCTTTTAAACTAAGATTACAGCTTATCTTTTTGAAATGCATTACTTTCTAACACAAATTACTATAATACCATTATTAGGAATCATATCTTATATATAACAACTCCTACTTGTGATTAATTTCTGTGACATTCTAAATGAAATCACAACTAAATTAGTTCAAAAATTATTTATGAGTTCCTTTATAGACAACTCAATTCAATGTTACTAATCAGGACTTAAAAAACAACTGTTAAATATGATTTATAATGATTTTTACAAATCAATGGGACTTAAGTTACCAACTTGACCTATATAAAGCCTCCAAGGTTAAAATTCTATTGAAAGATATTACTTCATTAATTATCCTATATTAAATTGTTCTTTTGTTTAAAATGGTAACTAAGCTGATTATAGAAATCAGAATTTATGTTTATGTGCTTGGTATACACAATTTGAGTCAACCTTATAGGTCCTCATATCCCATTCTCTTATAGAGAAGGATTGGATAACTTACAGTTCCCATTCTCTAATCTATAAGATTATTTGTAAGACCAAGATCAATAGGGTAATGCTAAAATAAAATCAAAGTTAATTATTTTTTAATATAAACTATATCTTGCAACATAGTTATACATGATAATTCAAATAAAAGGTTCTTCCTTATAACAAAATTCTTAGTTGAATCTCTGATATATACTTAAACCCTTATAAATTCTTTTGCTCTAGGTAATTTCAAAGATGACTTTTAAAAAGACATTTTTTCTGCTCTAAATAATATAAATCAAACCTTATCAAATATTTCCCTATAATGAAACTTCCTAATAATGCAACCGTATTTCTAGATTCATTTTAATTCAATTCACCAGGTGCTTAGAAGATAATTTTAGTTTTAACTATATCAATTTTTATGTCTGAACTATATTTCTTTGTTTTTAATTTAAAGAATCACATATATCTGTTAAAATAACTGTAAAGCATATTAATAATCCTCAGAAAAACTATGCTTGTGCTTTTTATCTTTATAGTAAGAACTTCCACAGTAAATTCCTGTTGAATTGGTAAACATGGACATTTCCAATCTGATGTATCAGATCTAAATTATATTATTTTCTTAAATCTATGGTTGTAAAGCTAATAAATACTCATATAATATGATTGTATTTTTATTCTAATGTAAAAGATATGCATCATTGATAATGTTACAATTTTTTGAGAAGAGGTGAAGATTAAAAACTTATTGCACCATCCTCTTTCTTTGCACATATTGTAGGGGTAACTTATCTGATAAGATATTATCCATTCCAGAGCGTTCCACTCCAAAGATTTTGCATTTTTAATGGAAAGTTTTTCTGAAGAAAATCTTATTTTTCTAGAACTCTAAGTTTTTGATATTTTATGTTAATATTTTTGTTGTTAAATAGTGCATCCAGAAAATTCTCTATTAAAAAAATCCAGTTAAATTTGTTGTATCTTTAAATTCTTGTAATAAACTATTTGGGAACAAACCATTCTGTGGTAGTGAAAGTACCCTGTTATAGGGGCAGCAAAAGGACTAAGATATGACTTAATTACTTTCTCATGGTTTTTAATCTTAAGTTTTTGAAGACTGTAATAACATAATTCTTTCAAAAAACATAGCTTCTAACTACCTTTTAGTACTAATTCTGATATCTTCTCATAAATTAGTTTAACTAATAAGATACTTATTTTAGATAAAAACAATATAGCAAATCAATAGCATCATCAGACTTTTTTATATTCAACTTTCTTTATATATGTCAGAAAGACTTTATCTTAAGTTCTAAATAGTAAGAATTTTTTTTTCTCTTTAAATCTTATCCTGGATAAGTAACAATTTTTTTTAAAAAGACATCAAATTCCCTGATTGATAAACAGTTATTTATTATCTACTTTAAAAACTTGTTTCCTGAATCATCTTTATAATAATTATATCTGACAAATTTCTCTTCAAGTGTAAACCAGCCTTGTGTCACAAATTGTAAATCCAACTTGAATTAGATGATGAAATGAATAATGAAATTGTAATTTCCTAACCCAGGATAAGCTCATTTTTATGTTTAAGAAACCCTAAAAAACTGGGCTACTACATTAGCTTCTAATAATAGATCACCACATTGAGAAATGACTTACTTGTTGAGGAACTATAGGTTTTTGGCCATCTTGCATTAGAAGCAAATAATAATAAGAAATTTATGAACAAATGAAGTTCAAACAGTGATAGTAGAGCTAAGACATATTTATTGTGCTTTGTGGCTTTGTAAGGTTTTTTCCCAGTATTAAAGGCTGAAATTTTAGTAAATTATAACTCACTATAATCCACCAAGCCTAGTCTATTAAAACATTATCAGGAAATAATAGCACATGAAAAGCCGGTATATAGTACAGCCACAAACTTGTGGCCATCTATATATTTCTAATCAATGATTAGAGCTAATTTCTTTGTTAAAGTAAAGTTCTTAACCAATATAATAACAATTAGGTTTCTTAAGAGCTATTTCTTTACATCTTTTAGACCAGAATATAATTAAGATAATTTACCTATCTGAGAACAAGAAAAGTTTTATAACATTTTCTTTATCTACAATAAAAAGATCTAGAAAATTGCTTCATTTAGTAGATTTTAGATACATTTATAATCACTCTACTTAATTATTTTCTTATTAACAACTTTATTTCTTTAAAATAAGTACTATTAATAGTTTTAGTATCCCAAAAGTAAAGTTCTATTTCCACTTTCAGATTACCTAACTATTTGTTGAACTTTACTGACTATATTGGAGATCTGGCCTAATGGCCGCAGAAAGGGAGTCTCCTTCCAAGGTAGCTGTCTGTTACTGGCACCCTCTGAGGAAGACTTGGCAGGCTTTGAGCTATGGGTTAGTCTTGGCAGCAATGTATTTTCAGAGGGCAGTTTGTCTCAAGGTAGACTTGGAATAATTGGCCCTTCAAAACATTCTGTGCCACCAGTTGAAGCAACACAAAGACATCCTGACTAGCATGGTTGCTATGATTGGATCTTGGAGTCATGGTTGTTATTTTATAGGCTATTGGTAAAGTTAAGGAAAATGAGTCTGGTTTCTTAATGAGGAAAGATAGGCTTTTACTTAAACAAATTTAAGAATTTGTTAAAGATTGGAGAGGGATTTTGTGGAAGTAGAATGGTTTTTAATCTCATTCAATGAGGATCCATGTGTAGATTCTTCTGTGCTTTCTAATCCATGTAGTTAGTTTTGATTAGCTTAATTCATAGATGATTTAAGAAGTAAAATCGACTCCTGGGCCTGTTAGTTTCTTTAAATCCTTTGGCCTTATTAGGCCAGGTTGGTTGATAATTGTTATTTAGTTCTGAGCCTGTTGGTTGTTTGTGGTCAGGAGTTACAACCCTATTTCTTATAATTCATAACTTAAATTATGACTCTTCACCAGATTGATCTCAAGCTCATATAGGATTTTAGAAAAAAAATGAATATAAAAATTTAACTTTAATACTTTTTTAGATAAGATTAAACTAAATTAGATCCTCCCTGACCTAAACTTAAAATTTTATCTGCTTTTTCTTTAGATATATCTAAAATCGTTTTTTCTCTCTTTAAAGCTATCTTGACATAATTTTAAAACTTTCTCTAATACCATCATTTTTCCTTGTCTTATTTGGCAACAATAACAAAATTCAACTTTTACTAAGAGAGAACAGTGATTTATTTATGCAGATAAAGGACAGATATAATCCATTTTGTTATATCACTCAAATATATCTCAGACTGGTTCAATAGTTCTGAATTTTAGTGAAATGTTTAATTATCTTTACTATTTTATAGCCAAAAAACTTTTAACTCCATTATGCTATCTGATTATAAAGGATAAATCTTTTCACAACTTCAAACTCTAATAAACATCTTCATGAAACTCTTGAGCATCTAGCTTGAGGCTCATTGTCTTTTGTTACATTATAAAGCATTAAACATCTATTGCTAAACTACTTCATATCAATAATCAGCTTAAATCTATAATTCTTTCTAAAGTAGGTAAGTTAAGTTTTTTTCTGGGACTATAAAAAACTTAGAACTAGAGATCAAGTAAAATTTATCAATAAATTTTCATTTTTCAAAGCTAAGAACTTTAACCTATATAATATTACAAAAAGATTGTGATAATTCTATTGAACTTACAATTAGGTTATTGATAATTATAGTAACTTATGGTATAAGAAGTTAGAAAACTTTTATTGGGCTCAAATGTGGAGTAAATTTTTTTTTCATAATGTTTTAAAAGTCTTTTTTAGATTTGATAGTTTACAAATAAGAAAAAAGGCTATTGAAAAGCTTGACATAATGTTTGGTAACTAAAATCTAACTAGATGTCATAAATTGATAAATATGATAGTTTCTTAAAGATGATCTATTGGAATATGAGACAAATGTAACATTGCTAAGCTAGTGATGAAATTTTTGAGTTAATAAGAATTGTAACAAGATAAGAAGGTTTATTAAGATAAAAGATAGAGGCTAAAATAGTAACCAGCCTATAGTTAGATGGGGAAGAAAGGGTTGGTTCATATAAAAGATCAGAATTGTGATCAGTGAGACAATATCAGGGTTGTTTTACAGTTAGAGTTTAATTTTCAAATCATGAGAGGTTTTGTACAGAGAAAAGAGACCCCAAGATATAAGACCACAACTATTTTATTGAGAGTGGTGTGCCCAAATAACTAAGGCGAGCCATGTGAATTAGATATAAAAAACAGAAAAAAGGAAAAATTGATACAGTCTTTATTATACAAGAGAGATTATAAACAATGAAAAGGGAGAAGGAGGGTTTTTAAAGTTTACTTAAACAGATTTTTTAATAAATGTTACTAGTTCTAAATGATCTTTTTTGGCTAGATTGCTATATTTAATAAATATTAACACTCTTATTTTAAATTAGGAGATGTAACTTTCTTTCAGGTTGATAATTTAGAAACCAAATAGGTTACTGGGGTAGGGTAGAAATTAGGTTAAGCATACTCAATTATCCCCTCAGCAAGGGCATGGCTTTTTGGAGACACACACTAGTCAAGCACCACTTAATTTTTGGGTATTTTGAGTGGATTTTCCTATGATAACTTTGGTGTATTGGGATATAACAGTGGCTTATTCTCATAATTTAAAAATAGTGCTCTAGACCTTTTCAAGTCAGATAATACTTCATTGTTCATACTCTAATTAGTTGTGACAAAAACTGATGATGTCATTTAAGATAACCTGATCTCTTTTATAGCTTGGATCATTTTTGTCATCTATGAGCTGATTGCTTTTCAATATTCTAGATACTGTTTTAAGGACTTCCTTTTTGTATATATCTTAAAGACTAGCCTCTTGTTAGTAACTTTTGAATAAGTACTTAATTAGTAATCTTAAAGATAATAGTTTATGAGAATAAAAATAAAATTTTTGATAATGGGTAGTGTATAAGTAGACAAAAAAATAATAATTAAAAACTAAATCCTTTCTATAAAAGTTGTAAGTTAGTAAAAATGTAGTTTGCATTATTTGTTGATGTATATTTCATGCTCTATGAGTCATCTGTTTTTGGTCCTAGTATTTTGTATGATCTTTCAAATTACCTGTCAGCAAGAAGAAATTGATTTTATCAACTATAAACTATGCTCAATTAATGTGGTACACATATCAATTTTGTAAGATTATTATGGACATATACACAAGAATTAACTTTTAATCCACTCTTAAATATAATTTCAAACTTACTAAGTGTTATGATCTTAGTAAAGTGTCTAAAATTATAGGGGACATTTGTTTTGCTTAAAATATGTTATAACAATATCCTAATAAAAAAAGTAGGAGTAGAGGTGCTTATTAAGGACTATAGATTGGAGGTAACATGGGGAATTAGATTGTGGGTGCAACCAAAAAAGGGAAGGAGAAACGCTTGGCAGAATTTTCTGTATGATGAGAAGGTCAGAATAGGAATGACAAGGTCAAAATGACTAATACAAAACTATTTTTTGGCTCAAGATGGGAACTAATGTCATATTTTCCCAATGTTATTATGATAGTCTAAGTTTATCAATACATTTGTTTGACTCCTAAAATATTTAATCTCATCCCCTAGAAGTTTGAGAATCAATTTGAGATCTTCTTACTAATTGTGTTGTTGATTTTAGAAAACAGGTTGATTTTTTTCAACTCTGACATCTATACATATAAAATTTACAGGTTAATTATGTTGACTATAGTGAATATCTTTTTTATGATCTATACTTCCTACAACTATGTTTGATACATTAAGTCAACTGATAGAGATTTACTTTTAATTTTTTACTTTATAATTTTAGTTTAAGTAGTTGTATGTTATCTCAGAACTTTAACTTGATGAAACTGTTTTCAAACTTACAAAAGATCCAACTTTATGGCCATAGATCTATGATATAAGCTTAATAAAGCTTTTACATATTATTCTCATTTATACAAATAAAGCAAATGAGATGCTATTATATTTGGGTACTCAGAAAATTAATCTAAAAGCAGACAGTATTAGGAATTTTACGCCTAAGTAAATTTTCTTATCATTGAGATTTAAAACAGTTTTTTTGGCTCTAATAGATGAGACTTTTTTCATACTCTAATCTATAACTCGTGAGAAAAAGAAAAAAATGGATGCGATTTTTTCTATATTTAGACTTTTAGTATTTAATTTCATTAAGTATCAAAAAAGATTTAGTTTAAATAGGTATATTACTTCAATTTACAAAAGTTTTCAATTTAGAAAAAGAAATATCAGCACTTTAAAGGCATGATTTACTTGTTTGGCAGTATAGTTACAGAGCGCACGGTTATAAGCGTAACATCAATTACCTTGATCAAATTTTTTTCGAGAGCTCTTTTAGACTGTTGTATATAAGTTCTAACTTTCTACAAACTGAGCTATATTCTAGTACCAAACTTGGTAATTAAATTGATTGTATTTTGTAAATTTAAAAAGAAAGCTTGAACTTGCAAGCTAAAAGAGCCCCATTAAGCTAGAATTTAAACTTGTTTCTGAACTGAAATAATAAAATTAAGATAGCAGCGCGCTTAGTTAAAATTTCAAGAAACGTTTTTTGTATAGCTTCTCTATGAGGAAGTTCTTTGGGATAAAAATAAAAGTCAAGCAATTTAACAACAAAGAACATACCTCATTCATTGAGCAAGATGTTGAAAAGCTGAAACATGATATTGTCGAATTTAAGAATAAAGAAACCGCCAAGTCGATCTTTAAGCAAGTAGTAAGTTTAGTTAGATTGTTTTAGCTCAGATTTGCTTTTAGTTGCTTCAGAAATTGATGTCTCTGCTAACCAGAACCACAAACAGAATAAAAGATACGGAGACTAAACACGAGAAGGAGGGGCCACCTAAAACCAAAAGCGTTCACAACAAAAACCAAAGGAAATATAATTACCAGAATAACACTATCTCCTCGAACGAAAAGCATATCCATTTTTCTGTGTACGTTCTAGCAATTGTTTGATAAATATATGAAATTGTCGGGTATAGAGTTTGAATCTGAGTTTTTAGTACAAACCGTGTAAGTTTGAAGCAAAAAGCTTGATGTGTGCAAGTTACCGAGTGAATAACATAAAATCATGGAAATACTGTCAAATCATAATAACAAGGAGATATATCGAAATTACGAGCTTAATAAAATAAGTGCTTACTCTGATTGACTCCGTTAGTGTGTTTTCATCTATTTCAACAACAGTTATGATTTCTTCCACATCTCCGATCACCAGGTTCATGTGTTGATCGTAAGCCTAATAAAAATATAAGCCCACGAATCCTGGTTCATTATTAAACCAAATATATATAAAAATTTTAAATAAACAGAGAACGTCTCTGAAAAGTTTAACTTGAAAATGAGTGCATCATACGAAAAGACTAATTTAAAGCTAGAAAAAGATGTAAAAAACATTATGTACGTGCAACTTTCCCCGAAGTTCGCGGTCACCCCGCATTTTGATGTAGATTCTTTCATCTAAACTTAGACGAACAAGATCGAGAGGTTCTTCAACTAGATTTTTAGGAGCACTCATTTCTTAAGAACAAACAACAAAAGTCAATAATTTAGTTGGAAATAACACTCAAGAAATGATGGATACTATTTCAGAATTTATTTGAAGCTAATCATAGTTGAATCAGACTGCAGCAAAACAAAAAAGATTATTATAAAAACTGTAATGGTGAACAGTAAAAAAGATTTTGCACCTATCAAAATTTTCAGAGGAAATAAACGACGATATAATTTACGTATCAACAATCGAATTCAATGTTTCTTACACTGAGTGTCAAGGTGCTTTGATATTTAGTTTAGAATTTCAAAAAGTACAAAAAATTGAATAGCAATTTCTATAATGATTTTTCTGCATTGAAGTACTTGATTGCTTTACCATAAAATTTGTTCCTGTTATTAAAAGCACTAAAAATAACTTTGCTTGAATGTATCAATTGCAAAAACTAGTAAGTAAAAGTGTTGCATCGTTAGTTAGTAGCCGAAACACCAAATTAAAGATAAAACATAATATAAAAAAATAGCATTCTTCTTATAGTATTTTTTTATTTCCATAACTATTATGGGTTTATAAAGGGAAAATTTATCTAAATTCTTCTGTTTAATGATTTTTTAGTTTTTCATATTTTATTAGTAGATGATAATTTATCAATTATAAAAAAGATATAGTGAATAAAAAATAAAAATCGAGAGATTGTCATAAAAGGTGAAGTAATTGGATCGTAATTTTATATTGGAACTCTACCATAATATAAAAACCAAGGCATAAATTTAGTATCGAAATTACTTTATTATATTATATAATTTTATTACGTTTCTGGGAAAAAACATTTTAGTTATTTAACACATGAAAATTATATCACAAATTGTAGATGTCAAAGATTAGCAATCTAGTAAATTCCTGAACTTTAGATATTACCTAACTGATGGTATAGGTAGCCAAGTATCTAATAAGAGCTATGTACAGTACAAGAGAAAAGAGATCTAGAAGAGAATTATTTTTAGTCTATAATAATTGATAGAAATTGTTCCCTAAATATAAATGGAAGTATTAGTTAATGTTAACTTATCCTAGGAGGAAAGACCAGTAAAAGTTACATAGTATTTTACAAAAGATAGCAGGATCTCTCAGAAAGATTTGTGCTCTATTTGGTGATACTAGAAAATTAACTTCTAGTGCACTAGCATATGATAGGTATTTTATAAGGTGAATTATCCACCAGAACATAGGTGATAAAGTTTTAATTTTTTTAAAAAACAAAATGCTATGCCATATTATTGTTATGGAATTAAGATCTCCTAAAGAAAATAATGGGTATAGGGGGGTTTATATAGCTTTTTTATACACTTATTTCACAATATTATTATGTTTAATAAAGAAATTATTAGACATAAGAAACAAAAGATATATAGAGGCTTTACTTTAAGAATATAATCAAGTGGGTTACCTACTATTTTATAGTATCCTATTTGAACAAATATCACTAGAAAAATAGGTGCCTTTTATCTTAAGTCCAATTTAAATGTTTTTATGCTTAACTAAAACAGATCAGTTTAGAGAATTTACTAATATATATATTCAAATTTATAGTATAATAGAGCAACATCTGATTGCCTATTTTAACAGAATATATAATATGTTTTATATATATAAAAAAGAACATCTATAGTAAAGTTTCATTAGATTTCTAAACAATAAATCAAGAAAAAGTAGACAAACCTGAAGCCTAGATTGTTATTAGTAAAGCT
>CAOJZF010000164.1:0-12930 GCA_948465475.1 Thalpophila matura
ATGTCTTGCTACATCTCATGTCCCGCATGTACCCAAGGCTAGTATTTCAGTACATAGTTCTTCTTTAGCTAAGCTCTGACTCATATTATGTCATCAAGGTCTACTGCCTTGCTCGATTTCGTGCTATCATCTATATAAGTTCTTGTGCCGGATATCTGTGTTCTATATACTTAATCACCTTACCAGGACTACTATTCTTTGTCATATATCTAAATATCAGACCTACTACAATAAGTTATTACAATAATTTAAATTTTATTACCATATTTGTTGAAAATTTATATTTACATCAAACTAAGCAAAATAAAACAGTTTGTTGTAGATAAGCTTCCATGAGTGATATATATATAGTTAAGGCAACCCCTATGAACATAGGATCTAATTAAAGATTAGCATAAGTGATTTATTCCTTTTAAAGTACTTTTTTATCTAATGCAAATGTGATTTGAGCTATAAAAAGAAGAGAAAGTAAAATATAGCTATAGTATTCATTAAAAAAAGGTTCTTTTAAAAGGTTGCTTATTAGAAAAAAAATATCCACTCTAAATAATCATTAATAAAAAAACATTTTATGATAGCCTGATCTTTCTGTAAAAAAAGATATAAAAAAAAAGTTCAATTTATTTTAAAAGATCAGCTATGATTTTAATATAAAAACAAATAAATATATAAATGAATGAAATTGCTTTTTAAGGTAAACTTTGTGAATTGAAAAGCTACTAATTTTTAGTGAAATGAGATTAAGCTAAAATTCTTTAGCAGTAGATTATAAGCATGATTGATACACATAAAATCATGTTTCTTTAAAAAGTTAATTTATTAATTATGTTTTTAGAAAAAAATATGTTAAATTAGATTATAGGCAATTATAATGCTAAGGAGAAAAGACTTAAGAATCTAACTTGGCTTATAATTACACAATTTTTAAAGTTTCTTAAGGTATTGTACTTTTAAATCTTATCTTACTTTAGCCTAAAATCACCTTTCTATTGTACTTATCTCTATATACTTCAATTTTAGGGATAATAGAATATGCTCATTGTTTGGTGACTATATAACTAGAAAAAAAACAATGTAATTGTTTTAATGGGTTTAATGAAGCCTTCCAAATATCAGAAGGTCCATTCCAAAGTGTTCAATTTAAAAAACTTTCATTTATAAAATTCTTAGTTGTTAAAAATAAGCAAAAATAAAAATTTGATTTGTAAAGTAAAAAAATTCAATAAGTTATATGAATGATCCATTCTCAAATATACATTACAGATTTTTATTATCCAATGTTCCATTTTAGGATTTTCTATTAGAAAAAATGTGAATGACAATATGGAATAGATAAAGTACCTATTTATTTACATAATTTTGCTTTTAGAAATAAAAATTTAAAATAAAATTGAAAGAATTAAGCAATTGATGGATACTAAAATAACTAAATCCTAATTCTTTTTTGTTTTTAAAGAAATAAATTATTGTTTATTTATCTAATCATAATAACAATAGATGACATAATCCAAACCAAATCTAAGGATTAAAAATTAGAAAAATCTAAAATCCTTTTAGATTTGTTTGATTTAGTTTAAGATAGGCAGTTTTAGACTACCAAATTATAGTAATTGTTTAAGATGCTTTACTAATATAAAAGTAATTTTCATAAGGATAGGAGCAGAAAAAGCCTTAAACTATGAGATGAGGAAGCTAATTTGGGCAACTCCTACCTCTGATAGTAATATCAAAAGGAGGATTAATGTTTTATTTATTATGATTAGTAGAAAATCTTGGAAGGCCTAAAAATTTCCTGACACAGTTAGTCTTAGTTAGAACCTGCTTTAACAGTGTGGAAATATCTTCCTATTAGTATCAGCTACCATAAGTTAGATCTAAAATTGAAGCTTTTATATTTAAGTCAAAATAATATTTATAAATTTATCAAAAAATTAATATGCATATCATTTGTTGTAATTTCACTAGTTTAGAAACTAGTGAATAGATTTTTATAATGATTTTTTGCCAAAGTAATCATTTTACAAAAAAGCAAATTTTATTATACATATGAATCTGTGATAAACTGGTAGTTTTACTATAAAGTGGAATAGAAGTCAGCTTTTCAGGGCCTCTAAGTTGAACCTGGTAATGAATAACAAGGTATGGATCTTCCATAGTAGGTACAAATTCAAACTTCTAATTAGCCAATAAATCCTGAGGAAGGGGGTCATCCTAGGGGGCAACAGGTCAAGGATAAGGTAAGCTATAAGGGAGATGTGGGCTTTGGTTCTCAGGGTTTAAGAAAGGAGTGGGAACAAGTCTTTAGCTTGGATTTTAAGTCCATAGGCTCCTAGGAACATAGAGAGGGTGGCCTTAAGGGCCATCATGCTACTAATAAGCGGTTATTCCTTCCTTTCAGGTTATAGAGTCAATTTTAATGGATTAGATCCCCCAATGCCAGATATCTTTGGGACATAAAATGTAGCACTGATTTCTGGAGTCCCTGTCTAGTGATGATAAGAGCTAGAAGGAACCCTTATGTGAGGTTCTTAGGGGTTGGAAAGATTAATGGTTGCCAGCTCTAGTACTAGTGTATTTTCAGGCTAACATGGAGCATGAGAGGGTTGGTGGCCCAGTCGCTCTTCCCAATCACACTCTGGATACAGAAAGTAAAGGGGACAGCAATAAGACAGTACAAAAAAAGCAGCAAAGAGTACCCAGTGGATGATGGTAATGGGGAGTAAACTAAACTTGGGATACTAAAACACATCCTTGATGTCTCTTAACATTCCTTTTAGACTAAAGTTCTAGACATAGTTCTTATATGGGAGAAGTCCAAGGTGCAAAAACCTTACTAAGGAATATCCAGAACATAGGTACAACATGGCTAATCAGTACTTCATCTACCAGGGTGAAAATTTCTTAAAAGATAGGTTCTTTACCTCCAGGGAGGTGGGTGATTGCCTGCCTCTTAGTAATACTGTCATAAGGGAAAAGAGGGTCCAGACACCTATTTGTTTCATAATATGTCTGACCTTGCTGTCCTCTCTGTAGAACAGGTTAATAGAAAAACATAAGAGGAGCTGATTAGGGTTGGAGCACATAGGGACTTCTTGGTTTTGTAAATATGATATCAAATTGTTGTTCTGGGTGTGAACAACATCTTTTATATCAGGAGAAATCTAGCCAAGAAGTCTCAGGAAGAGAAAGAGAGAGTACATCACCAACTTAGGGCTTAATTATGAACCATGGCTATATAATCAAATATAAAATATGGCTTGCTATAATCCTAAGGAAAGTAGAAGAATTAAAAAGTTAGCTTTGATAATGAATGATTTTGTTGAATTTTATTCAAGCACAAGTAGTATACTTAGAAAATTAGCTGATCAATTTAAATTGGGTGGGGTGTAAAATGGTAGGGAAAAGAGGGGAATAAACAGGGAAAACTTGGCAAGCCCTGCTATTCTAAAATAAATTGGATCACCGCTTAAAAATTAATCCTAGTATATTAGGAGGTGATTTGGTCTAAGGAAGATTAAATTTATCTTATAGTCTATATCAAGTTCATAATTAATTTCTGGATCTACAAAAGTTCCAGAAATATAGTAACTTTTAAGAGGGATAGAAAAATTAGGTCTCTCTTTGGCCATAGGGTACAGATCTAATTGAATGGTCTTGTTATTGTCCTTAGTATTACTTGTATATTTAAATTGGCAGCTAAGTAGTCAAGTTTGACCTTAAGAGACTTTAAGGTCAAATATTGACATATTGGAGAAAACAGTAACTTGTGTACAAAGAAAGAGTTAGAGAGGGCAATAAATATGTTTTTTAGACTTAAAGAGATATTTCTTATTAAGTGAATCATCTATATCTCATATCCAGTGATAAATTAGTTTTAAACCAAGATGAGAACTTTATTATAGATCATTATAAATGAGACTAGTATTTTAGCCTAAACTACTAGTCAGTTATCATTTCATCTATCAATCTATAATATGTATCTAAATTAGGTATTTTTATAACAATTATTACCTATATAGTGCTTAGATATTTTTATTCTAGTAAAAACCATTATCTATTAGATATTTAGCTAGTTAGGAGCCTATCAGGAAGAAATTGATTCAATATCACACCTTAAATTCATATTTAGTATGATCTAAAATTGTAATTATAGTATTTACTTTCACTTTAAACCTTAATTTGAGACAGCTAAACTCCATATATTTGAGAAAAGAACAAGGTATAAGAATCTTTTTTGTAGAATATCAGTTAAAACAAAAGACTAAAGTATTAGTCACCTCATTAAATATTTACTAAATCCTTTTGGAGATCCTCATATGACTAAATCATAACAATTATTCTAGTTTTTTTTAAAATACATCAGATTGAAATATAGGTCAAGGTTACTGTATGATAAAGTTGCTTGGGTTTATCTAAAAAGCTATTCTACTTATGGTAAATTAACATACTATTAATTTTTTTTGTAAATTATTATAGGAAACTTAAACTAGTAATGAAACATGAGGTATAGGTATTATTTTCAGATAGTTTGTCACAATGTAAAATAAATCTTACATATTAAATAAAATTGCTCTTATCTAAAAAAATATAATTAAATGGTATAAAGATAATTAAAAACAGGTTTGATAGCCTAAGTGCTGGGAGGCTTGTTTACTCTAAATTGTCCTATTCCAAAATAGCCTACATAGTAATTTTAGAAGTAGGCCATTTTTTTTTATTTAGAGGCAAAAAAATAAGATACTTTAAAATTTAGTTACATTTTACAAATTATTTACAGATAGGCTATCCTAAATTGGCCCATTTTGAATGGCCTATTTAGAGGCTGAGTATTAATTTTGGAGCTTTTTTTTTACAATTTATTTTTTATATGTTTTTACAATTTTGATAATTAATGCAGCCTATCTAGAAAATCGGCCTATTTAAGAAATATTGATTCAAAATTGATTTAATTTTTTTTGATAACAAAATAAGCTCAATTATATATGATCAAATGTTTGATCAATTAACTTTTTTAAAATAAGAATTATTATAGAAACACTATTTCATATTAAATTTTAAGCAGTTTTTATTTAGATATAAAATGAACATAATAATAACTGATTAAAACATTCTATTTTTTTATATGGGCCTGATTTATTTTGAAGATTTTATATGAAAATTTAACCTTCAATATATTAATAATTTACTAATGGGAGCTTATAAAACAGCCTATTTAGAATTGGCCTATTAGTGATCTCATATGAAATCAACCTTATTGCCAAAACACTATTAAAAATTAATTGATATAAAAATTACAAAATATATTAAACTTTTTAAAGAAAGTATAAAAACAACATACTTAAGTATCCAGAACCATTATTTAAATAATTACAATTATTAATAAGTAAATTAAAAATAAATACTACCATATAATATACCTGAAAGAAGGTCTACAAGACTTTCACAAACTGGAAAGGAAAAGAGACCAATAGATACTGGTTCTCAACCTGAGCTTACTCCCTCTTCTTCTACAAGGCCCCCTCCTGAACCATCTATTCATGAAGAGGTGGAGGAGACCAACTCTGAATCTGATTTTGATGATAAGATTGACCATGTAGATGAACCTGAACCTACCCTTTCTCAACCTAGAACTACCTAAACTTAATCTACTGTTGCTGCCCCCCTATACCAAGGGTACACCCTCCTTTTAACCTATATAATATCATCAATATAGCCAGTATAAACAATGAGTTTTATCCCCCTGAATGCTGGCCCCCTGCCTTCCCTATGATGACCAAAAAGGGAAGGGCTGCCTTCAACTATAAGGGCTACATCTATACTCATGACGATGCAAAGCTAGATAATCCTGAGCATTACTATAGTTGTGTATCCAAGAATTGCCCCTCAAGAATTAAGATCATTAGATTTGATAAGTTCTACTGGCACAATGAGAAGGAGTACAACCACTTCCCTCCACTTACTGTCCTCTGTGAGATGTTCAAATGGTTTTTGAGACAACAGGAACCCATCAAAGGGTATACTGTCACTAGCAAGATTATCTCTGATGAAGCAAGATTCCTGGATGATGCCCAGCTCACTATGCTGTGTGATCTTAAGAAGCTCTACAACTACTTTGAGGATATGAAGAGAGAATGCAAGGATAAGGGGAGCCATGCATCATCTCTGATGGAATTGACTATAGGCCCCAAGCTCCAGAAAACCTTAGAGGATAGGGAGAAATTCCTCCTGTTTGACACAGGACCCCATCAAACCAGGAGACATATATGCTATGCTACTAATAGGAACCTCCTGCTCTTATTAAAAAGTAAACAATAGCTGGCAGACACCACCTTTTTTACCTGCCCTCCTCTCTTCAAACAACTCTGGGTCATTCATGGCCAGTTTGAAAACCAAAGCCTCTCTCTGGCCTGGTTTCTCATGAGTGGAAAATCTGAGGATCTATATAGAGAATTCCTGACTAAGCTTAAGGGTTATATGGACGAGCTCAAGGTTGAATTCCTTAGAACCAATCCCAGCTACCGCCCTACATTGAGGGAGACCATGTCTGAATCCACCCTGGCCACTCCATGTAAAGCCAAGCCCTATTATGAAGATCTCCTGGTTGACTTTGAGTTGGCCTAGGCAAATGCCTTTGTGAAGGTCTTCAAGGGAGCACCCCATGGGTGTTTCTTCCACTTCAGGCAGTGCCTGGAGAGGAAGATATCTAGTATCCCTGAATTGCATACTCTGATTTTAAGCAATGCAAACTTTGAGTACAAGATCCAATTGACTATGTTCTCTACCTTAGCTCTCCTGAAGGATGGAGAGATGAGCCCTACCTTCACTAAGATGAAGAATATGGATTTCTTTGAGAACAACTGGAATGTCTGGGAGCCCTTCTTCAAGTACTTTGAAGATACCTGGCTTAGTTCTATGGTCAGATCCAGAAGAAGTTCCCATACTGGCAAAATAGCATGGAACCAGAGGAAGTACCTGGTGGATGGAGCCATGAAGACCACCTCCAGCCTGTAGTCTTGGCACAACAAGTTTAAGAACATGATCATCAAGAAAAATGCAACTTTTGAGTGGTTCTTTAAGTGTATGCAAGCTGAACAAAGGACTACTGAGATGCTTGTTCTTAAACTTGATCAAGGTATTGCAACCAGTTGTCAGAGTAAGAAGAACCTTAACAGATAAAAACCTAAACAAGAAAGCAAATAAACACTATGATATTACCACCATCCTAGAGCATCTTAGGAAGTTAGCACTAGCTCTGCTAGCTGCTAAATGGTATTGCCCTCTTACAATATCTACCTAATAAACTATTACTTGCTTATATTTTTGTTCTATTTTTTTAGTTTTTGTTTTTGGTTTAATGATTTTTAGTGTCTTACTTCAATTATTAATTTTTTTTTGACTCAATAATTTATAATCTTATTAAATAAACTTGATTTTTTTTTCTAACAAAACAGAATAAAATTTGTTGTATAAGTTAGTTGTATATCTATGGCTCTTGTTCAAAATTTTAGAATGGGCCAATTAATAAAAATATAGTCTGAACTTATCTAAAGTTTTCTTTTTTTTTGAGGTAGAAATCTTAGTCATATAGGCCATTTATAAATAGGCCGTAAATTATATTTCAATACAGGCTGTTTTTTAATAGGCTGATTCTAAATAGGCCGTTTTGTGATAGTTAATTTTGGAATAAAGGTGCCTCCCTACGTGCTCCTATTTCTCCCAATAAAATTATCTGTTATCAACTAAAAAACATAAAGGTAAATTTATAATTAAGGGAAGCTTGTAATTCTTTGTAGTTATAATAGAATATCTTCTTATAGGCAATAATATGATAAATTATCAATTTTTCCTTTTTAAAAATTTAAGGATTCTAAAGGGGAGAAAGTTTAGTCCAAATTTAACATAGGTTGCTTAAAATAATCTTATCTGATAAAGTACTTGTGCATATACTATGGCATGTAAATATTGGAGGTTTTTGTTGTAGTAATTTCTTCATTAGGTTCTATCTAGTTAGATAATGTGATTTACAATCTAGTCTTCTATCTAACTTTAGGCTTCATGTGGTATCTTTAATGAGAGCTTAATTTTTTTTAGATTTAAATTTGTGTCCTATTATAAATTTTAATTGAATTCTACCCTTCTTTGATATATAGATTGCTAATATCTTGATAGTAAATTTGAAATTAGAAAGCCTACAAAAAGTCTATTACAAAAATTAGATTCCTAAAAACTTTCTTTTCCTGCTATAATATCACTTAATTATTAGAAGTATTGTTATCATATTCTTATAACTTCCCTACAAATTAGGACACCAGATACTAATTTACAGAATAAAGTCTTCATTATGTAAGGATCTAAAATGTTTGAACAACTTAAAGGGTTAATTTATTTGATCCAAAAATCATAAGAAGTTTAAATATCAATATTTAGTATTTTTTATAACACTAAGACTATGAAATAACCAAGTATAACTATGATCTGCATTAAACACTAGTTTTTCAATTCTAATAACTTGTATAGATTTGCTTACTTGGTAAATTAGAAAAAAAAGAGCTAATACATTTTTATTAGAAACTAATAATTGAAAAATTACTAATTTAGCACTAAAAGTTCCAAAACATATTCTATTAGTTTATAATTAAATTTTAATTTAATGATAGGCCAATAATTTGTTTACAAATATCTTTATACTTAGAATCTATCTAGATTTTTCATTCATTATTTACTATCATTTTCAAAATTAGTTTTTTATATGCATATTAACTTAATTATATATTACATATCATTTATAATCATACAATTTTTACTTGAGATGTCTTCAAGACAGTTAATAATGGCAAAGTTTTGTTATACAAGAAAACTTGTATGGTATTATAAGACTTTTAATAACATTACAAAAAGAAGTAAAAAGAAACATTCTTATGTTAGGTGTTTTAACTAGGATACATCTAAGTATAGGAATGCCTGTAGATTCACCTCTAAATTAGAATCTATGTAAATGCTTCTATGATGAGGTGCTCAAGACAAAGTTCAAACTCTGGTTGTAAAATGATTTTTTAGGTCTTAGAAAAGAACAATAAAAACTTAAATCTTCTGTATTAAAATACAAGCAATAAGTGAGATTTGTGGTTTTTATAGAAAGTGTAAGGTAAAATACTCCCTTAGAAAAAACTTACAACAGAGATAGAGACATAATATATCTTCTAAACAAAAAGATTAAAATAAAGAGGTTGGTCTATAAGGTTAATAAAGTATTGAATTATTGAAATTCTTATGTTTTTCTCTAGAATGAGGGAGATAGGGTTTATGATGTTTAAATCAAGACAATAAAATTTTAATTGAAATATATTTAAATTCTTAATCACTAAAAAGGAAGTGAGGCAATGAAATTTTTTTGAGTTGAGAATATAGTTTACTAAGAAAAGTGATTTGAACAAAAATTATGTGGTGATTCTAATTAGTAAGTTTATCAAGAGGTAAGATGCATTTAGGATAAGTATATGCAAGCAAGATGTCTATATTGCCAACAAAACTTTAAGAAGGTAGAAGAAAAAAGCCACCTTAGTTATAATGATTCCAGTTTTTAGGTCTTTTTAACAATATAAAATAAAACTTTTAGAGATTTCCATACATCAAATTATCTTTCATTTTTTATATCAAGGATAATTTGTTGTTAGTTATTTAGGTTTTTTTT
Source organism: Thalpophila matura (assembly GCA_948465475.1). NCBI lineage: Eukaryota > Metazoa > Arthropoda > Insecta > Lepidoptera > Noctuidae > Thalpophila > Thalpophila matura. Next base: position 9,692 of record CAOJZF010000164.1, read on the forward strand.
TGTCACTCAAGAAATCTCTAAAGAACACACTTTTATATTAGCTTGTTGAGGTTGCCTCAAGACTTCTGTTTTTTAGTTATAAACCTGCTTTTAGGGGCAGCTATCTTTAAATTGAGCACACTACTGAACCAAGTGCTAATTCAGGTCTCCTTGTGAATTTATTACCCAAAACCAACAAGAGTTTCCCTTTAATGTTAAAAAATCTTAAGATAACTGCTGCCTTATCTGGTTTCCGGCTTGAGAAAAATTTCAAAGAGGATTATCTTAGTTATTTTAGAGAATTGACAGAAGAAGACAAGAGTAACACAATTACAACTTTAAATTTAGATTTTACAAATTTATCTAAATTAAATAACTTTCAAGTTAAAAAAGTCTGTATTAAGTACACATATATTGGAAATTTGTTTTAACAGTATCCTTTTTAGATTAATTTTGAGGTTATGATTAGGGTAATTAAACTTTAAATTTCAAGTTAATGATATTTGAAGATATGCTTATATTTTAAGTATAAATGATTATATCTGGTTGCTATTAGAAAATAAAATAAATAGAGTTAAAATTCTTTTAATGGATTAACTTATGAGGAGGGTCATATACAGATCCTTCTCCCAAATTCAAAATCTAACTAGATTAGTTTAGTGATGTGATTTGGATAAATATATCAAGTTTTCAATAATTTATTTGGGTAAAATTTTGGAATAAAGATTTGGAACTAAGGACTCCAAATTTTTGCTTATAATTTTTAAGTTCTATATTTTATATTGATTTATGAATATAGTAAATTCTATATTTAATTGTTTAATAATTTATGTTAATAAGATTATGTGGTTAACAAAGTAGTAGATTAAAATATAAGATTCAAAGTTAACAAAATACAGTTGTGGGAAAAGATCATTAAAAGGGAAAAGATATTATCCAAACCAAAAAAAAGATTGATTGAGGAAAGCTTTTGACTAATAAGAGAGATATATAAAGCAATATTTAATTGGCTATATTTAGGCCAGCTTTGATGGAATCAAAGGAGAAAATAAGAATACAATAAGGAGTCAACAAACTAGGCTCTAAAAATTGATAAGAAAAAGATGAACAAGAAATGATAAATTCATTTTGAAAGCATTGAGGAACAGATCTAGGAGGAAATGTGTATAATTTTGGGACTGTGGTGCAAGCAAAAATGGAAGTCCAGTATATAAGGAGTTTATAGAAGGAAAAAAGGGGTATCCTTTTTCTTTTCTTTTCTTTTCTCCTAAGTAATTGAAAGAATAACACTGTCAAAGAAGTATAAAAGAAACAAATATTAAAACTACAAGAAATTTAGGTAAAGAATATTTACTAAAGAAATTTTACCTTTTGCAAAATAGTTACATAAAGACTTGTCTTTATTCATACTATTTCATAATTTCAGATATAAATAAAATGTCAAAGAATTCCAAAAATGGTGGCAATAACAAGCCAGGTCTCCTAAAAAGATTTATATACAACAAGATCAAGAGAATTTTCAACACTATGGCTGAGGGGGGAGAGCCACATGAACTATATCAAGATTATATTAAGGGTTTAAATGCAATCAAAAAAGTCTTTCAATTTTGTATTGATGCAGATAAAGCTGAGTTAACTTAATTTTTGTTTGATAAATTATATAAGGCTGCTTTACATTATCATAATATAGGATTAAACTATCCTACAATAGTTTATTCCTCTTGTTATAGTAAGTATAAGCAATTTAGTTAAAAAAGATTTGAGATCTTCTGAGTGATTAAGAGCTGTTTAGTTCACAACATCCTAATAAATCTTCTACAGTATATATTTGAGAAACTTTTGTTTTTAATTTTTAAAGTTTAACCTTGATAGTATTGTTTTTCTTGAGACCTTAATTTATAGCTCTTCTTTTAAATGTCTACTATCCAAGTTAGATTATTCAGGCATCTAAAAAGCTATCTCTATAAGCTATAATTAAACATCTCTTTATAATATTGTGCAAAATAATTACAGTACATAATCTTCATATTCTACTATATAATTCTCAGATCTAATGATTTCATAATTATTTACCTGAGATATAATTACAAAATTAGCATTATACAATGCTCATCATAATCACCACTAGAACATATCATAATATCAATATGGAATGATATCACTTTATCTTTATAACAAGTCTAATAGATCTTTGATTTCTACACTTTTAGGAAATTAGTATTGATAAATTATGATATCTTTAGAGATTACTACTTATATATATTGGGAAATATGTTGTTTTTTTAAAACAGTGCTATATTTATTATTGGTTGGATTGGACTATAGTTTCGCATACAATGTTAATAACATAATGGCTAGAGACAGTGATTTGGTGAGACTAAGTGGGGACTCAATTAAAATCCCCACCCAAATCCCCACCTCAAATAAAACTGAGGGTCAAAAACAGCCTATATAACATCATGACTAATGCAATAATATACCTATAAAAACAAGTTTAAGATAATAAACACAATTATAGAAGAGCATATCTTATTTTATGAACCTATAAAATATTCATATACAGTATTACTATATATGAATATAGATATATTCGAATTAAATATCAAATTCTTATTATCAGTAGATAATATCAACTTTATTTTATCGGTGAAACAACAACATAATTCAATTCTGACGCTTTCTCAACCCAATAGGAAAAACGCACAAACTTCACATTTTTGATGTGTGACTTTTCTGAAACCCCTGTCCTTAATAATGGCTTACTTATCGAGACCGAAAATTGCTATGCAACAACTTTTAATGATGATGTTTAAAGTTTGATAAGCTTTTGTGAATAAGTTTCTAATGTTGTGATTAAAGATAGCGCAGAATATAAAACTTGAAGTTTAAATTGTATAAGAAATGAACCCAAGCAAACAAGATCTTCAATCTCTTGGTTCTGAAGGCCTATCAACTGAGATAGAGCGGTTACAGGCCAAAGCAGAGCACTTGGTATTATCCAACCAGGAAATCAGGCAACACATTCAAGATATCCAAACTTCAACCCAAGAAAATTCTTCAGAAACCCCCAACACCGAGGATATTGAGTACTTTGAAGAAACGATAAAAGAAAATGAAGTAACAATCAAAAAGATAAACGCACTTGTTCAAAGAATAGAGAGTTTGTTATATGAAATTTCGGGAGTTGACATCAAAAGCTCACGAGACTGTGAACTTCCAGAACTTTCTTTTAGAAACAAAGAGCCTTCTCATAGCAACCC
>CAOJZF010000165.1:0-16534 GCA_948465475.1 Thalpophila matura
TTTTTTTTCTTGATATTATAGAGTGAGAGCTCAATAGATTGAGTGTTGAATTTAGGGTAGGGTTTATTATGTTTGATTATGATTTTAGTTATTTTGTTCATCTTTTGGGGTGTCAATATTTTTAAAAAAAAACAACTGAATCACAATTTGTGTTTTGCAATTTGTAGATTCTGGGCAAATTGCAATTGGTCAAATTGCAATTTGCAGAATCTCAATTTGTAAAATTGCAATTAATTGCTCTCCCATAAAAAATATGTATTTAGTTCTTAGCACTATATTCCTAAGCCAATTATTGTTTTAATTACGGTTTCTCATCAAGGATCCATCTATGTGCAGATTGTTGTCAAGTTTGGACTTTACTAGATATCAATTATATGGATCAATTAGTTAGATTATTTAATATTGGTTAGTAATTATGGAATAAAGGCTTAATTAATTGCCTTTGTCTGAGCCATTGTAGCACTATATAGTTGCATAGGCTGATCATAATATGAAGAAATAACACAGGTGTAGCTTGTGAATATTTTAAATCCCCCCTTCATATTTATTCAATGGGTCAAAGATTAATGGTTAATAGAGTATCATTGAAGAGTTTCTCATCTTTAATTTCTTATTATAACATAAATTCTTAGGGAATTTAATCAATATCAACAAGTTTGCAGCTCATATTTCTGGTTTCAAACAGGAGGATGAGGTCAACAATGTTAGTACAGATTCTGCTATGCCTCAATCTACTTTGACCCCCAGTTGTTTTGTAAATAACAAGGTTCCTGCTGCAAAAAAATCTTGTTTAGTGTAATCAGCACCAATGTTACTCACTTAAAAGTGTGTGCTTGTCATTAGGCTGTTCTTGACAAAGTTTAGACTGTAGCAAGTTGTGAGAGTGGAACTTGTTTATTACAAGGCATTGTAGTTGGTGCTAATACTACTGGTACAGATTATACTTGTCCTTCTACTTCCCAGTAGGAGCTATTATAGGCTGTCCTGTTTAATCTGGAGCAACCAATTGTTGTAGAAAAAGTGGAGTTAATTTTTTGGTATAGTACTGCGGTCCTGATGAGGGGTGAGGATCTTGTGTTTCCTCTCCTTTTCTGTCATGAAGATCAGCGTGGGGAGTTCATATTTCTTTTGAGTAAGGTAATTTGGTTTTCTAATTGGAAGCTAGGGGATAGGCTCAACCTTTACATCATTTGTTGAGCTCCATAGGTGACAACTGTGAACTTCTGTCAAACATAGTTTAATGAGATATCTTGATTGGATGTCCCAAATGTCCTGGGCACTCCTGACTATTTTAACAGTAAAATTATTCTCTTTTAGGGGAATTGTTCTGTATTTGGGGTCTTGAGGCAGACTTTGCTTGGTTTTCTATCTTGGAGTTGGGTAACCAGGCCCATCACAATAGCACTAGTTGAATTACCAATCTGAATTTGGTGTCTTTGGCATTTCTGGTATAAGGACATTATTGTTTTACCATGGTGGCAATGTGTATCCTAGAACATACTATCTTCCATATAATTAAACAGCCTTATACCTTAGAGGAGGATATGTTGGGTTTGTAGCAAATTGTTGTTCAGATGATTAATACTTCTCCTTCTGAATTTTTAGGGTCCATACTAGTATATGGAGGATTTTGCCATGAGTTATTTAACCCTTTCTGGCTGTTTCTCCATAGTACAAAACCATTATTGGCTAGCCCTATGGGAGAAAATATTGTGCTTCCCATAGTTTTGTATTCCAACTTATCTCCTCCTTTCTGTCAATACTGGTTGAGCGCAGTAACATTTGTAGCTCATTTTTGTTGCCAGATGGATTGTCTGGTATGACGCCAATAAGAGACAGATAAGGAGTTCCCAGTAAGAGATGGGTTTGAGGCTAGATTGCTGGTTCCTCAACAGGCGAAACAATATGGGAAAAAGACACAGAAAGCTCTAAATTACTGTCAGCAGGAGAAAGATTCTTGTCAAAGGAAAACTTATTAAAGCTTTATTTGCTTTTATTTTTTCTTACTTTTTCTCAATCTTTTATTGTTGTTAAATTAGTACTATCTTATGTATTTAGCATGTATTCTGTTGACAAGCTTTCTGGTGGAGATATCCTTTAGAGTATAAACTAATTTTCCAGTTTTTTCTATTATTTAAATAGGTCTATTCAATGGAGTAGATAACTTATTGATTCTAATAAATCCTCCATTATGGTAAAACAATACCTGCTCTCCTAAATATAAGGATCCTAGTAGTCTCTATACAGAGTGGCTTTAACATGAGTTTTTGTCTTTCTTGACAACATGTTGGAGTAGGCCTCTATTTATCATATAATTAGAGCAGTACATAGTTGTTTTAGGTACTTGTAATAGTTTAGGATATTAGATTCTTTAATCAAGGTATATAACAATGGTGGTAGGGCTATTTGCTGGCCATATAGTAGTTGAAAGGAGTATGTTTAGCAGAGGAGTGATAGCTTATACTATAAGCAAAGACAGCTGATTGAAGATGATTATTCTAATCACTAGGCTAATCCACCACTAACTTCCTCAAAATCCTTTCTAGGGTGGTGTTGACTCTTTACACTGTTTTATTTGATTCAGTATGATATTAATTTTCCATTACTCCTCTGATCCCCATCATAAAGTTTAGCTTAGGCAGGACTTTACCTATAAAGTTAGTTATGTTGTCATTTAATAAGAATTGGGGGAGCCATGTCTATGTACTATCTGTTCTTGCACATTGTGGCAACAGTTTTTGCCCAAAAGTCTTTTACTGCTCAAACTTCTAACCACTTAGTGAGGTGATATTTGACCACTATTATATATTTTACACCAATAGTGCTTAGCGGTATTGGTTCTGTTAAATCCATAGAAACAGTGTGCTATGTAATCTAGGTTTAACTGATTCATAGGTGGTGGCAGGCTTAACTATAACTTCTGTTTGAAAGATCAAACAAAAGTTGGTATATTCTGTAGCATCAAATCTAATGCTTTCCCAGTAACAATCTCTCTATTTTTCCATAGTCCTGAGTAAGCCTCCATTTTCAGTGAGTAGATGTGCTACCTTTATCACTTCAGGTCTGTTGGATGGTCTTATAAAGAAGCAGGATTCCCCATCTAACTCCTTGAATAGTTGTCCCTTTTGGAAGGCTTTGTCTTCAGATAATGTACCTAGGATCTGATTGATCTCTAGTAATTCATTATTTGCTCCTTAGGTTGACTTATCAGGTCATAGAGCCTATCTGTTTCTGGTATTAGAGCATGAATAGTAGGCAACCTTGATAGTCCATCAGCATTCTGATGCTTCAATCTTGCTCTATGTTCTATGGTGTAATCATAGGATTAAAAATTTATAGCCCATCAAGATAATCTTCCTTTTGGATCCTTCAGGTTTTTTAACCAATGAAGAGAGAAATGATCAGTGATTACTTAAGCTTAGTCCCATTTAGATATACCCTAAACTGCTTATTTGGGTAAATTATTGCTAAACATTTGCGTTAAGTTACATTATAGTTTTGCTCAGATTAGTTGAGCGTCTTAGAACAGTAGGAAACTGGATCTTCCTCACCCTGATTATTGATCTGGGATAAGACACCACCTATAGCTGTTAAAAAGGGTTGGTTTTTACTATGAAATGTTTATTAAAATCCAGAAACATTAATAATGTAGAATTCATTAGTTTTATATTCAGTGAGCTGAAGGCTTTGGTGCATTCTTTATTCTTGTGTGAATGTTATTTTTCTTTGAGGAGGAAAAAAAGGTGACTGGCTAGTTGTGCAAAGTTAGGTATGGATCTTTGGCAATAACCTATCAACCCTAAAAACACTTAGATGTCCCTTTTATTTTGGGTTTAGCCGTTTTCCTGATGGCTTCCAATTTGATTTCCTTTGGTTAGAAGCCTTCCTGATTATCATGTAACCAAGGTGATTCAATTGCTTCATAAAAAAGTGGCATTTTTTAGCCTTTGATTTCAGATTATTTTTCTAGTTTAAGGAACACCTCTCCTGAATGCTCTATAAGTTCACTAAAAGTTTTATAGAAAAAATTTTGTCATCAAATTATACTCACACACAGTGCATATTTAGATCTAAAATTATGTTATTCATGGTTCTCTGAAATGTGACTAGAGCATTACATAGGCCTTGTGGCATTCTGGTAGGTTGAAAAGTCCTTGTTGTATTATGATGGCCACTTTCTAATAGTCCTCCTCAGGAAAGTCTATTTGCAATTTACCGCTCATTAAGTTCATAACACTAAAGTAATTTTCTCTGCCTAATCCATCTAGTGTGTCTGATATGCTAATTAAAAGATAAACGTCTTTCCTAGTTATCTCATTGAGATGTTTGTAATCTATCACTAACCAGTTTGTCCCACCCTTTTTCTTAATTATAAGGATTGGTGACAATCATGGTAATTTAGAGGGCTTAATAAGTCCAGCTTAAAGTAATTTGTTAATTTATTGATTAGCTTCTGTGTCACCAGCTTGTGACCTTCTTAATAGCCTGCTTTGATGAGTGGATTGTCCCCTGTGTCAATGTTCTATAGTACATCCTTAGCAACTCCCAGATCATGTTAATTCTTGGAGAATATGTGATCAAACTCTTTAAATAGTATAAAAGCTTTCTCTTAATCTTCCAAAAACTCACCAACTAAATTATTTTCTCTGGATTATGGTGTATAAAGATTGCTCAGGACAATCCTCAAGACCTATATCCGCAAATGTTTCACAGGGTTCTACATCTAGTATCTCTGTATCTGCTATAAAAATTAAAATTCTTATTATTAGGTTCCTTTTTATATCTATAGTACAGTAAGTGAGGTTCCCTAGTTATACCTCTAATGGCTTTTCTGTGCTGAACACCAGTCCAGGGGCTACCCATGGCTTTTTGAGTGTTTTGAACTCAGGATTCACCAGATGTCCATGTGTTCCAGGAGATAGCTGTAATGTTAGTCCAGTGGAGATGATCTTCTGAGAGTTTGCTGGTACTTTTACTGGTTTATGACTCCTTATAGGGATTCCTTTGTGGCAGCTGAAATTCTCTGGTAGAGATCTATCCTTTACAGCTTCTTTGTTATAGTGAACTGGTATTATACCATCACCATATATGGTTGTGAAGAATTTGGGGTTGACAAGCTTGGAGTTAAAGCTTACCAAATTACTCCTAGTTTCTATGACACTGAGGGAAGATAAGACATGTATGGAATGACATAATTGAAAAGTCAATCAGGAGAGAGTCTGGGCTAGAAGGTAGATTCAGGGTGAGAAAGTACCTAATGATACAATTCTTAGGGTTCCAAGGTAAGAAAATTGACCTAGGAAAAGACTTCTAGGACCCTGAGATTCCTGGGGTTGGATTCTCAGATGTTTCTATAAAAGAGAAACGGTCCCAAAAAGGAGAGAGGAGGTCTTGCAATAAGAACTGAGATTTCTGAGGATCCTAGGACAGGATTATCAGGGGAGGAACTATTGACACTGGAGAATAGGGTAGACAACAGCTAAGGGCTTATAGGAAGGTATTAGGTAAAGACGCACTACCACCAATCTATAGGGGCCAGAGGCAATAAATCAATCAGAGAGATGGAGGAGAAGTATAGGGGGAGAATTGCAAATCAGTAGTGATCCAAATCTCTAGGTGAATAAGTAAAGACTCACTTTCCAGATAAAGAAGAGAAAACTAAGGGAGAGAAAGTATAATACTAACAAAATAAAGAAGAGCAGAATATTTATTTAGGGGATCAAGGATTAAATGAGGATACAAAGGCAGAAACGCAGAACTCACACTGGTAAGATAATTCTTCTAAACCAGATGAATACAATGAGAGTTATTTAGAATTTAATTTCAAAGTTGATGATATAAAACTGAGAGGAAGAGAGGAGAACCTTATATTGTCTGGATTTTCCAGCTAGGGAGCTCAGAGAAGTTAGAGGCAGTTAGAGAATCAAGAATGAAGACAATTTGCTGCTTGAATAATATTCTTATAGAGTCGCCAAGGTAAGAAAATATAAATTAGGAATTTGAAATAGAACCCAGAGGGAGAACTCTCTAGAGATTCTGGGGATCATAAGTCAACATATAGGAATCCTATCATGAGAGAATCCTTATAGAGTCTCATAGAATCCGCTATATTGTGAATCAGAGCTAGAATTGTGCAAATCAGCTTAGAATGAGTGATCTAATAAGCAAATCTTTGGAATAAGGAGAATCAAGCTTACCTATTAGCTAAATATTATTATGGTATGATTGGAGGATTCTATATTGTCTACCTGTGAGAATTGAAGAAGATACCAGGGACTATTTTCTCACAATAGTATTGGTAGTCTGTACCTCTGAGAGGTCAGCTCCAATTTTGTTATATAGGGGAACTCTATATCCTATAATGGTAAAGGTTCCTTTGCCAAAGTTGGCTGTGGTTAACTATTGTTCCAAGAAGGAGGTTCCTAAGAGGATGTCATTTACATCACTATATAATAGGATAGCTGGAGAACTCATTTGCATGCTGCCAATTCTGAGAGATAAAGCGCTATAGGCTCCTGAGGCAATGGTAAATTCCTTTCATGCTGTGCCAAACTTCTTGTATTAGTCTATGTCCAGGGCTATTTGACTCTTTTTTATGATATTAGTGGAAATTATGTTTCCAAGTGCTCCTGAATCAACAACTGCTTTAACTTAATCTTGTTTACCCATAGATCAGTGTGGGACCAGGCTAAGTCTTCTGGTACAGCAAAGATGTTATCAGCTTTTGATAATCTATCAAAGAAATTTTTCAGGTCTTTTGCCAAAGAAGGACTGAGTTTTACCAGTTTATTCAAATGGAACATTATGAAGCCATAATTAAATAGTGAATCAGTGTCATGACCCCAAAGTTGTGACACTAAGCTCTGGATCTTACTCACAGGCTGGGACAGCCAGGCTAAGGTAGTCAAGGCAAGCAAGATAGTCTTACTTACTACCTTAACAACCAAGGAAGATTGAGACACACTAGCCCCAAAGGCTAGTAGTGAACATAGGGGGATCATGGTGTTGAGGGCAGGAACCTCTGCAAGTGGTTCAGCCATGGTTTTTGTTGATTGTTACTAGTTAAAAACTTAAATCTAAATAAGGAAAAACTAATCAAAAGAAAGAATATGAGTGAATTGTTCTTTATTATTGTTTATTGAATTCAAGAACTAAGTCAAAAGAGACCAACAACCTTCTTGGAGAAATTTCCCAAAGTTTTATCTGGGAAAATTTTTGAGCTTTCAAGAGTTTAAATTTAGTTGTGTAACCTCAAACCCTTGTGAACGCCATAATAAAGTACTTAGTAGAGTTGGCCTTGATATTGTTCACCTTAGTGATAGCAATAGAGTCCAAAACCAATAAAAGTCTATTAGAACCACTAGGAGAATCCCTGAGGTTCATGACATTACCCCCCAGACTTTTAGATGTTAAGGCTGAGTGGAAGGACGCAATGAGGTGCTTACAGTTGCTACAGTCCTCTTCATCCTGCCAAGTGCTTTCCTCAACGGGGTAATGCTTCCATTTGACCAGGAACTGAGTCTTACCCTTGACCGTTCTTTCCTTTAGGATCTTCTCTACCTCATATTCAAAACTGGGTTCCACTTGAGGTAAGGAGAGGTGTTTTGGAAACTTACCTTCAAACAGTTTGAGCAGGCTCCGGTGAAACACAGGGTGAACTTTCCAGGTTGAGAGCAGTGCAAGTTCAAAAGCTACAGCGTTAACTACCTTCTTTACCTCAAATGGACCTAAAAACTTAGGAGAGAACTTCCGGATCCCTACCTTGAGCTTCAAGTTCTTGGAGTTTAACATCACCCAACCACCAGTTTTGATCTCAGGGCCTGGGATTCTTTTCAGGTCGGCAAATCTCTTGTAGGTCTGGCTGGCCTTGTTGAGGTTGTTTATCAACGTTGCTTGAGTCTTTGTTAGAGTCCTCAGTATATCTGCAGTCTCTAGATGGGAAGTGGGAAGAGGAGGTTGGAAAATCACTGGATTGTAGCCATAGTTCGCATAGAAGGGAGAGAACTTAGTTGAGTTCTGAGTCTTCCTGATGTAGGTGAACATAGCTAGCGGTAACCAATCCTGCCAGTCATCTTGCTCCTCAGTGGTGTAGCAACGTAAGTAGTGCTCCAAGATCTGATTGAGCCTTTCAGTTTGGACGTCAGACTGAGGATGGAAGGCTGAAGAGAGGCATTGCTTGATACCCAGCGATTTGGTCAGGCTTGAGAATAATTGGGACACAAACTGGGCGCCTCTGTCTGATACAATTTCCTGTGGCAGGCTGTGTCTAGAGAACACCTATTTTAAGAAGATGTTGCTGGCTTCCTTGGCGGTGATTGTCTTGAGGCAGGGGAAGAATTCTGCCTATTTGGTGAACCTATCAACTACCACCATGATAGCATCAAAGCCATTTGAAAGGGGAAGGTCAGTGATGAAGTCCACACTGATGGAAGTCCAGGGAGCTTCTGGAACCTTCAAGGGAAGCAAGAGTCTAGCAGGCTTGGAAGTAGAGGGTTTGTTCCTTGAGCATGAGAGACAATGCTTGACATGTTCCTTGACTGAATTTTTGAGGCCTGTCCAGATGAAATAGTTTTTGATTAGGGAAATTGTTCCTGATATCCCAGGGTGTCCAGCAAGTATGTGATTGTGATACTGTTCTATTACTTTTGTTCTTAAAATACCTTCCGGAACCCATAAATGACCTTTGTAATATAGGGCCTGGTCTGTGACAGTGAAGTCTCCTACCTTGTTAGCAGAAGAGGCGGAAGCTATTTCTAATATCTTACCAAGTGAGAATTGGTCCAGACCCTGTGCCTTGATGATCTTGTTGAACAATGGTAGCAGTGGCGATTCTATGTTAAACAGGGACTCTGGGAGTAGAGTCACGTTGTTGAAAACGTCCAGTTCTTTGGGATCATAGAGGTGTGCTGGATCCCTACTCAGTAAGTCTGCTATAACATTCAATTGTCCCCTCTTGTACTCAATGACAAACTTGTAAAGCGCTAGTTGATAGTGCCATCTTGACTGTCTTTGGTTCAACTGCTGAGGAGATTTGAAGTACTCTAGGGACTTGTGGTATGACCTAATTGTAACCAGATATTGGGCATTCTGTAGATGGTATTGCCATTCCTTAAGAGCACTGACAATTGCCAAAATTTCCTTGTCATGTAATGGTGTTGGAAACAGCTTGCTTATTTCCTGGTAAAGGGTCACAGACAGTGTAATCTCCCTAGTATGTAACTTGGTCAAATTTTGATTATCCTTGCTCATATAAATTATGAAATTCTCCTTTTCTTTTAGTGTTAATTCTTTTATGTATTCATGATACACCTCTCTTGGCTCGTCTTTTATCACCTTGCCTCCTAGGGCTCATAAAATCTTCTCATTTTTAATATCTTCTAACAAGGAAGTACCTTTGTTCAACAAATTACTCATTATATGGGTGTTGTAACTCTTATAACAAACAACTAACGGGCTCAGAACAGATAACTGACATATTCCATTGCAAGGGATCCCAGGAACTGACGGGGCCAAGGAACCACAAGGATGGTCCGCTTGCCAAAGATTCATTCAGGAATCAAGTTTACAAAATATTCCACACGGATCAAACTCTGCGGAATTTGATATCCGGATCTCTCAAGCAAGAGATAAAAAGAGTCCTTTCCTCCCCATCAATCTCTCTAAATTTTTTGGTTCTTTAAATCATCTATACTTTTATAATAAACACTATTGTTCATCCAAACTTTGTTCACTTTTATCAGATCTATATATACTCCATACAATCCCTAAACTATGCCTCCTCAAACCAATCAAAACAATCACGCTGGTCAGGATGTCTTTGAGCTATTGCCCATTGTGGCATAGGATGTGGTTTGAAGAGCCCTTCATCCTGGGTCTACCTCGGGGCCAAAGGCTCTCCGCAAATACATTGCTACAATGACAACCAAACAGCTCAAAGCATGCCAGGTATTCCTCAGTGGTCACCAGGACCAAATGGCTGCCCTAGAGGGTGACTCCCTTTCCGTGGCAATCAACCAGGTGTCATTGATGGTAGGGAAAGTCTCCAACATTGGAGCCCAACACGGGGGTGCTTATGGAAGCGCCCAAAGCCGGGGAGACGTGGAAGCAAGTTTGCTCCCTAAACCCAAGATGTTCAGTGGGAAGATCTCCAAGGGGTACTGGTTCATCAAGAATTTTAAATTAAGAACCAATAATATGGACAAAACCACCCGCGTAGCCTCATTCAAGGCTCTGTGCGGGTCAGAAATTATCTCTTGGCTTTCAGGCCAAGACTTTGCCTTGTGGGACAAACTCAAGAAGAGTTTTAAGTCTAACTGGTGCGAGAAACTAGAGCCAGAAGAGGCCCTAGGCGAATTTTACAAAGTAAAGCATAAGGAATCAGACCATATCCAAGTATATATCTCCTGGTTTGAAGAGCTCTGGAGATTCTTTGAATCCATTGCAACCAAGGCAGGGACTATCTGGTTGTTCATGAAGAATGTTTGACCTTCCCTATGCCATTACAACTGGGAAATCAAACAGAAAGAACTGGGATGGGACCAGTTTATAAAGGAAATCTCAATCCTCAATCAAGAGGAACCTCGAGTGATTTACTCCCAACATGGAAAGAAGAAGAACTTTGTCTACCATGCAGCGGGAGAAAAATCCAAACACCAAAAGATCAAAAAAGAGATCAAGAGACTGCAAAGTCTCATGGCACAGGGGCGGGGCCCAGCCAAAAAGAAGAAGGTTGAGAACCTGGCCAAGGTGAGATGCCACAAATGTAACAAGCATAGTCACTTTGCCGCCAATTGCCCCAAGAAACGGGCCAATGAGCAGGACTCGTCCACCAAAAATTTGGGAAAAGACAGCCAGGAGTAGACAACGGGATGACTACTCCTGGATCCAGTAATCCCTCCAACGTGGTATTACGGCCACGCAAAGTAATAAAAGATTATGGGCAGCAGAAGCAGCCCTCCAACAGCAAAAAGGCTCCTCTAGAGCCCCAGCCAAAGATGAATTGGGACGTGTTCATAGCTCTCCCGTCCAATCAGTTCAAATAGCTGGCTGAAAATAAAAACTTTGACAGGAAAGCCTTTGCCAAGTCAATTTAACTTGGCTTGCAAAATCAAAGAGTTTAAATGGTCTGATAAAAACGTGCTTATGGTGCCTGCAAAGGTGTCCAATAAGACGGTATCAGCCATAGTGGATACCGGGAGCACCGGTATTGTCATCTCACGCGGGTGTTTTGACAGACTAGGCCTTGTCAAGGATGCCAAAGTGTTGCTGACACTATCATCCGTCACCAACACTGTAATGGCCCCGCAAAAAGTATTTTACAATGTCAAGATATAAAGTAGGAAGGAGCATAACTAGACTCCCTGCCATTGTGGCAGAAGGCCTTCAATTTGACTTGCCCTTGGGAGTTAACTGGATTGCCGCGGCCAAGGCTCAAATTGACATCAACCAGAAAACATTGGCTGTCAATGGGGAAATCATCCAAACAAAAACCCTGCAAGACCCTGTGAGCAATCTGTGCCAGGGTATTACAAAAGTATACTCTCAGGAGAAAGTAACCCTGGAAGAGGAAAGGCTGGAACGTTCCCAGTGTACCACAAGAACGTACAAGGGGATGACACATATTTGTTCATCTCTGCCATGGATAAAATCCAAAGTGACATCTTGGTCACCCCCAAACTGGATAGAATAGTGGACACACTGTCACTACTGAATCTGTCACATAATCCTCTCACGGTCCAGAAGGGGCGGTGCTTGGGAGGATTTAAATCCTTCAGGGATCCAAATGTTTTAAATAAACTAAATTTATCTTACTATTTTTGCATCTCTTTAAACATTGAAAGTAGATTGGCCCATCTATCTTTTAAAGATAGAACACCGTGGAAATAGCTGTTAGGAAAATGGGCAACAGTACTCTCCAGAAATAAATACAATGTAGGACTTACAGAAGTAGACTACTGTATCCAATTAAATAACAACCAGTCCGTTAAAAGTTACGTCCTGAGATACTCTTGGGCCGTACGGGAGGCAGTTATTGAAGAAATACAAAAATTAAAGGACGTAGGGTTTATAGAACCCTCCAAAAGTCCATATGCTGCACCAATAGTGTGTGTGCCTAAGAAAGATAAGTCAATGAGAGTATGCATTGACTATTGAATGGTAAATAGGCACATCATAAACAATGCCTATCCATTACATTGTATTGATGATCAGCTTGATGCAATGGAAGGAGCAACTGTGTTCACCACTTTAGACCTCACTAAGGGGTATCACCAGATGAAGTTGCACCCAGACTCCAAAGAAATAACCGCCTTCATAACCCCAATAGGGTTGTTTCAGTGGCGAGTCCTCCCAATGGGGATGAAAACCTTGGGAGCTGTATTTCAAAGGCTAATGGATCAGATCCTGGGGCCTCTACAACCACAATGTGCCGTAGTGTATATTGACAATATTACCATCTTTAGTAAAACGATGGAGCAACACCTTGTGGACGTAGAAGCAGTGCTAGAAAAGCTAGCAAAAGCTAATCTAAAAATAAATGTGGACAAATTCTCTTTTGCGCAAGACAAAGTGCAAGTCTTGGGACATATTGTCAGCAGGGAAGGTGTCAAAACCAATCCTACCTTAGTGGAAGGGATCCGGCAGAAAGCCCCTCCAACCAACATAACCAAAGTCCAAGGATTTCTCGGAATGGCCAATTTTTACAGTAAGTTCATTCCTAACTTTGCAGAATTTGCTGAGCCACTGAATGAGTTAACCTGGAAAAAGTCCCAAGGGGCTTTCAGCTGGGGAAATTGACAGCAAGAATTGTTCAATAAACTAAAAGCTGTATTGACCGACAATCCTGTGCTGCGGTATCCCAATATGAATAAAGAATTCAATATCAAGACAGATGCTTCTAACGTGGGAATAGGGGCAGTCCTATCCCAAGATTACAAAATAAACAGTGAGGTGCACCATTTACCAATTGTATATGTAAGCCGTACTCTTACCCCGGCAGAGCGGAATTATAGTACCACCAACCAAGAAGGGTTGACCATTGTTTAGGCAGTGAAAAAGTTCAAGTCCTACATATATGGTACACATTTTACAATAATTACCGACCATAACGCTCTGAAGGCCATAAATAGTAAGGCCAAGTTAGAAGGCAGGCTGATGCAAGCAGTTAAATATTTGATGCACTTTAATTTCACTATCAAATACCATCCTGGTAAAGATAACTCTGTGGCCAACTATTTTTCCAGAGCAGCCAATATGGTGGTAGAACTCTTCCATGATGAAATGGAGGACTAGGAAAGGAGGACATCTGATAGAAAGAATTGGCTGTTTGTCCCCAAAAACCAACAAGAAGAACTTGTGAGGTTAAGTCACAAAGAGAGAACGGGGCATCTGAAACATGTCAAGTTAATACCGTTCCTGCAGCAAAGATATTACTGGAAGGGAATGGCCGGCGACATTAAACAAATTATTTGAAAATGTCAAACCTGTACCCAGATGGACCCGGTAATAAGTCACTGGCCGCTGAAGCCCATCTCCATGAACTACCCATTCCAGTTGGTGTCGTTAGACACAGGACACATTGTATCCCCTGATGAGAAACAATATTACTTTGTATTAGCCATAGATCACTTTACCCAATGGGTAGAAGTGCAGGTCATACCGTCCAAGACCTCCAAAAATATCATAAGGTTCATAAGGGTTTGCCTAGTGGCAAGACATGGATGTCCCTTGGTGATTCAGACCAATGGGGGAAAACCGTACGTCTCACAAGCAATAAACCGGTTCCTAGAAGGTTACGGTATTAAGCACACGGTGTCAGCACCATACCATCCTGAAAGTAATGGGATGGCCAAACAAACCATCTGAACTCTAAAAGGGATAATGGTAAAGTTAAAACTAAAGAACATAAAGGAGTGGAAGAAGCATGTAAACATAGCAGTCACCGCATACCGGTTAGTGCCCCACTGTCATGAACCTGAGGGATTCTCCCATTGGTTCTAGTAGACTTTTGTCCGTTTTGCACTCCATAACAATCACTAAGGTGAACGGCCCCAAGGCCAATTCCACAAAGTATTTTATTAAGGCATTCACCAGAGCTTGAGGTTACACAACTAATCTCAAAACCCTCGAAATCTCGAAATTTCTCACTGATAAAACTTTGGGAAATTTCTCTAAGATGCTTGTTGGTCTCTTTTGACTTAGTTTTCTAATTTAGATATCCATAATAAAGAACAATTCAATCATATTCTACTTTTTATTAGTTTTTCCTTATTTGGTATTAAGTTTCAACTCGTTACATTTGACAACAAGCATGGCTGAACCACTTGCTGTGGTCCCAGCTCTCAACACCATGATTCCCCTGTGTTCACTACTAGTCTTTGGGGCCAGTGTGTCCCGATCTTCCTTGGTGGTTAGGGTAGTAAGTAAGTCTGTCTTGCTTGCCTTGACCGCATTGGCCTGGCTCTCCCAGCCTTTAAGCAAGATCCAAGGCATAGTGACTCAGATTTGGGGTCATGACACCCACCAAGCCACAGGGTTCTCCCTGTTCATGATGATATATGGACGGGAGGCTAACAAGCCAGAGGAAGTGCCTCACATGGACTACAAGTCATACAAGAATTATGAGTCAGCTGTAAAATCATTTGTCAAGAAACTGACCAACATGCACCAAAAAGCTTGGGTGGCAAATCAGCAGTACCAAGACAAAATGAAAGCATACCACAATTGGACCAGAATAGGTAAGAAAGTGGTACCAACGTTTGCCGTAGGGGACCTAGTATGGATTAATATCCAACAACAAATCCTAAACATTAAACTCAGGAGAGTTAAATGGATTGGGCCATGCAAGATTATAGGATTGACCCCAGGACCGTTATACGACCTGAAATATGAAATGGAGGACGTTCCTATAATATGTGAGCAAACCAACCCACAACACATGAAGCCATTCCACGGCAAAACTAGCTGATAGTCCTGTACCAAAGTCGCACCTTTTCTTTTTCCCCTTGGGGTTTTCTTTTCAGATCTGACGGACAGGACCAGCTAATAAGAGTCACTACAACCTAGAAAGACTCCCAGCTAGCTTGGTTAGCAGGAAGCCTTGGGGAAATAATGTTGTAACTCTTATAACAAACAACTGACGGGCTCAGAACAGATAACCAACATATCCCATTGCAAGGATCCTAGGAACTGATGGGGCCAAGGAACCACAAGGACAGTCCGCTTGCCAAAGATTCATTCAGGAATCAAGTTTACAAAATATCCTACACGGATCAAACTCTGCGGAATTTGATATCTGGATCTCTCAAGCAAGAGATAAAAAGAGTCCTTTCCTTCCCATCAATCCCTCTGAATTTTTTGGTCTTTTGAATCATCTCTACTTTTATAATAAACACTATTGTTCATCCAAACTCCGTTCACTTCTCTCCGATCTATATATACTCCATACAATCCCTAAACTATACCTCCTCAAACCAATCAAAATGATCACGCTGGTCAGGATGTCTTTGAGCTATTGCCTATTGTGCACAGGATGTGGTTCAAAGAGCCCTTCATCCCGGGTCTACCTTGGGGCCAAAGGCTCTCCGCAAATACATTGCTACAATGACAACCAAACAGCTTGAAGCATGCCGGGTATTCCTCAGCGGTCATCAGGACCAAATGGCTGCCCTAGAGGGTGACTCCCTTTCCGTGGCAATCAACCAGGTATCATTGATAGTTGGGAAAGTCTCCAACAATTACCAATGATTTGAAACTATTTATATTTAGATTGCTCATCTTCACTGAGATTATTCAAATCCTCTATATTACAGTCATTAGGAACATAGAAGTAATAAAAAAAGATATATTAATTACTAATTATACTTGTTCTTCCTTTTTTAAGGAATAGGACTTGGCCTGTTGTAGCCTCTTCTTTCAGAAGTCACTAGTCTTGTGTCCTTTTACCCAGCAGTTCACACAGAATTCACTAGGTCATTTACAGCTCCTTTGAGTTTATTCATCTGGTGTTCTAGATGCTTAGAGGGTTGAAAGGTGGGTAATAACTATATTCCCATACATACTTGGATTTGGAGATGGTATGAGGACCTCCATTTGAGGATTCTTTTGATCAAAGATAATCCAGAGTCACTATTGAAGTGAGCAGTGTCATAGTTGTACCTCTTGGTCTTCTTCTTTAGCTTCTTGGTCCTAACTGTCTTCCTAAAGAGGATCCTTCTTAAAGTTGAAGTAGTCATTATCCTTAAGTCTATTTATCAGGTTCTTCTTACATTCTTCTAGTGGGCAATAGGACTGTTGTCTCTATGGTAATGTTGTATATAGCATTTAAGCTTCTGAGGGTGCTAGCCGCATTCTTCTTAGCTAGCTGGTTCTTCTGAGCCTTATAATGATATATCTGGTACATCTTGAGTGACTTATCAATTTTTTTTGTCTTCTTGTTCTACCAATACCCTATGGTGAGCACCAATGTGAAAATTCCACAGAGATGCTTGCTTATAGGTTAGGTCTAGAGATAATTACTAATATGAAGACTAGTACC
>CAOJZF010000166.1:0-20781 GCA_948465475.1 Thalpophila matura
GAAAACGAAAAATTTTTGGTAGAAAAATTACGTAAGTAAGTATTGAAATTTAAACTTTTTGAATTTAGCACCTAGGCGGTCTGGAACGCACCTAGGGGTTAGGGGGAACCTAGAAACAGATGATTTCGCTGAAAACCGCTTGGAAATGCGACGTTTAGTTCAAGATATATCTTAAAATGTATGATTTTGGTCACCGCTAAGGTAAACTTTTTAGATTTTACAATATAATGAATTTAGTTATTTTCAGAAGTTACGTTGAAGCTATCACGACGGGACCGGTGTCAGGAGACGCGGCTCGACGCGACCTATCCAATGGTGTATGAAACAAAGGTAAGTTTAGTAGAAATTTGTAAAGTTTTAACCCTAAAACTGTTTTTTGTACCGAAATTTTGTACGGAAACTAATTTATTGTTTTACACGAAGTTTTGCGGAACACGGGACGCGATCCAGGTCGAAGCCCTGAAGGGTATGCGACTTTTGTTAAGGGAACGAATCCCGCAGAAACTAAGTGGGTAAGTGGAAAAAATTGAAAACGAAAAATTTTTGGTAGAAAAATTACGTAAGTAAGTATTGAAATTTAAACTTTTTGAATTTAGCACCTAGGCGGTCTGGAACGCACCTAGGGGTTAGGGGGAACCTAGAAACAGATGATTTCGCTGAAAACCGCTTGGAAATGCGACGTTTAGTTCAAGATATATCTTAAAATGTATGATTTTGGTCACCGCTAAGGTAAACTTTTTAGATTTTACAATATAATGAATTTAGTTATTTTCAGAAGTTACGTTGAAGCTATCACGACGGGACCGGTGTCAGGAGACGCGGCTCGACGCGACCTATCCAATGGTGTATGAAACAAAGGTAAGTTTAGTAGAAATTTGTAAAGTTTTAACCCTAAAACTGTTTTTTGTACCGAAATTTTGTACGGAAACTAATTTATTGTTTTACACGAAGTTTTGCGGAACACGGGACGCGATCCAGGTCGAAGCCCTGAAGGGTATGCGACTTTTGTTAAGGGAACGAATCCCGCAGAAACTAAGTGGGTAAGTGGAAAAAATTGAAAACGAAAAATTTTTGGTAGAAAAATTACGTAAGTAAGTATTGAAATTTAAACTTTTTGAATTTAGCACCTAGGCGGTCTGGAACGCACCTAGGGGTTAGGGGGAACCTAGAAACAGATGATTTCGCTGAAAACCGCTTGGAAATGCGACGTTTAGTTCAAGATATATCTTAAAATGTATGATTTTGGTCACCGCTAAGGTAAACTTTTTAGATTTTACAATATAATGAATTTAGTTATTTTCAGAAGTTACGTTGAAGCTATCACGACGGGACCGGTGTCAGGAGACGCGGCTCGACGCGACCTATCCAATGGTGTATGAAACAAAGGTAAGTTTAGTAGAAATTTGTAAAGTTTTAACCCTAAAACTGTTTTTTGTACCGAAATTTTGTACGGAAACTAATTTATTGTTTTACACGAAGTTTTGCGGAACACGGGACGCGATCCAGGTCGAAGCCCTGAAGGGTATGCGACTTTTGTTAAGGGAACGAATCCCGCAGAAACTAAGTGGGTAAGTGGAAAAAATTGAAAACGAAAAATTTTTGGTAGAAAAATTACGTAAGTAAGTATTGAAATTTAAACTTTTTGAATTTAGCACCTAGGCGGTCTGGAACGCACCTAGGGGTTAGGGGGAACCTAGAAACAGATGATTTCGCTGAAAACCGCTTGGAAATGCGACGTTTAGTTCAAGATATATCTTAAAATGTATGATTTTGGTCACCGCTAAGGTAAACTTTTTAGATTTTACAATATAATGAATTTAGTTATTTTCAGAAGTTACGTTGAAGCTATCACGACGGGACCGGTGTCAGGAGACGCGGCTCGACGCGACCTATCCAATGGTGTATGAAACAAAGGTAAGTTTAGTAGAAATTTGTAAAGTTTTAACCCTAAAACTGTTTTTTGTACCGAAATTTTGTACGGAAACTAATTTATTGTTTTACACGAAGTTTTGCGGAACACGGGACGCGATCCAGGTCGAAGCCCTGAAGGGTATGCGACTTTTGTTAAGGGAACGAATCCCGCAGAAACTAAGTGGGTAAGTGGAAAAAATTGAAAACGAAAAATTTTTGGTAGAAAAATTACGTAAGTAAGTATTGAAATTTAAACTTTTTGAATTTAGCACCTAGGCGGTCTGGAACGCACCTAGGGGTTAGGGGGAACCTAGAAACAGATGATTTCGCTGAAAACCGCTTGGAAATGCGACGTTTAGTTCAAGATATATCTTAAAATGTATGATTTTGGTCACCGCTAAGGTAAACTTTTTAGATTTTACAATATAATGAATTTAGTTATTTTCAGAAGTTACGTTGAAGCTATCACGACGGGACCGGTGTCAGGAGACGCGGCTCGACGCGACCTATCCAATGGTGTATGAAACAAAGGTAAGTTTAGTAGAAATTTGTAAAGTTTTAACCCTAAAACTGTTTTTTGTACCGAAATTTTGTACGGAAACTAATTTATTGTTTTACACGAAGTTTTGCGGAACACGGGACGCGATCCAGGTCGAAGCCCTGAAGGGTATGCGACTTTTGTTAAGGGAACGAATCCCGCAGAAACTAAGTGGGTAAGTGGAAAAAATTGAAAACGAAAAATTTTTGGTAGAAAAATTACGTAAGTAAGTATTGAAATTTAAACTTTTTGAATTTAGCACCTAGGCGGTCTGGAACGCACCTAGGGGTTAGGGGGAACCTAGAAACAGATGATTTCGCTGAAAACCGCTTGGAAATGCGACGTTTAGTTCAAGATATATCTTAAAATGTATGATTTTGGTCACCGCTAAGGTAAACTTTTTAGATTTTACAATATAATGAATTTAGTTATTTTCAGAAGTTACGTTGAAGCTATCACGACGGGACCGGTGTCAGGAGACGCGGCTCGACGCGACCTATCCAATGGTGTATGAAACAAAGGTAAGTTTAGTAGAAATTTGTAAAGTTTTAACCCTAAAACTGTTTTTTGTACCGAAATTTTGTACGGAAACTAATTTATTGTTTTACACGAAGTTTTGCGGAACACGGGACGCGATCCAGGTCGAAGCCCTGAAGGGTATGCGACTTTTGTTAAGGGAACGAATCCCGCAGAAACTAAGTGGGTAAGTGGAAAAAATTGAAAACGAAAAATTTTTGGTAGAAAAATTACGTAAGTAAGTATTGAAATTTAAACTTTTTGAATTTAGCACCTAGGCGGTCTGGAACGCACCTAGGGGTTAGGGGGAACCTAGAAACAGATGATTTCGCTGAAAACCGCTTGGAAATGCGACGTTTAGTTCAAGATATATCTTAAAATGTATGATTTTGGTCACCGCTAAGGTAAACTTTTTAGATTTTACAATATAATGAATTTAGTTATTTTCAGAAGTTACGTTGAAGCTATCACGACGGGACCGGTGTCAGGAGACGCGGCTCGACGCGACCTATCCAATGGTGTATGAAACAAAGGTAAGTTTAGTAGAAATTTGTAAAGTTTTAACCCTAAAACTGTTTTTTGTACCGAAATTTTGTACGGAAACTAATTTATTGTTTTACACGAAGTTTTGCGGAACACGGGACGCGATCCAGGTCGAAGCCCTGAAGGGTATGCGACTTTTGTTAAGGGAACGAATCCCGCAGAAACTAAGTGGGTAAGTGGAAAAAATTGAAAACGAAAAATTTTTGGTAGAAAAATTACGTAAGTAAGTATTGAAATTTAAACTTTTTGAATTTAGCACCTAGGCGGTCTGGAACGCACCTAGGGGTTAGGGGGAACCTAGAAACAGATGATTTCGCTGAAAACCGCTTGGAAATGCGACGTTTAGTTCAAGATATATCTTAAAATGTATGATTTTGGTCACCGCTAAGGTAAACTTTTTAGATTTTACAATATAATGAATTTAGTTATTTTCAGAAGTTACGTTGAAGCTATCACGACGGGACCGGTGTCAGGAGACGCGGCTCGACGCGACCTATCCAATGGTGTATGAAACAAAGGTAAGTTTAGTAGAAATTTGTAAAGTTTTAACCCTAAAACTGTTTTTTGTACCGAAATTTTGTACGGAAACTAATTTATTGTTTTACACGAAGTTTTGCGGAACACGGGACGCGATCCAGGTCGAAGCCCTGAAGGGTATGCGACTTTTGTTAAGGGAACGAATCCCGCAGAAACTAAGTGGGTAAGTGGAAAAAATTGAAAACGAAAAATTTTTGGTAGAAAAATTACGTAAGTAAGTATTGAAATTTAAACTTTTTGAATTTAGCACCTAGGCGGTCTGGAACGCACCTAGGGGTTAGGGGGAACCTAGAAACAGATGATTTCGCTGAAAACCGCTTGGAAATGCGACGTTTAGTTCAAGATATATCTTAAAATGTATGATTTTGGTCACCGCTAAGGTAAACTTTTTAGATTTTACAATATAATGAATTTAGTTATTTTCAGAAGTTACGTTGAAGCTATCACGACGGGACCGGTGTCAGGAGACGCGGCTCGACGCGACCTATCCAATGGTGTATGAAACAAAGGTAAGTTTAGTAGAAATTTGTAAAGTTTTAACCCTAAAACTGTTTTTTGTACCGAAATTTTGTACGGAAACTAATTTATTGTTTTACACGAAGTTTTGCGGAACACGGGACGCGATCCAGGTCGAAGCCCTGAAGGGTATGCGACTTTTGTTAAGGGAACGAATCCCGCAGAAACTAAGTGGGTAAGTGGAAAAAATTGAAAACGAAAAATTTTTGGTAGAAAAATTACGTAAGTAAGTATTGAAATTTAAACTTTTTGAATTTAGCACCTAGGCGGTCTGGAACGCACCTAGGGGTTAGGGGGAACCTAGAAACAGATGATTTCGCTGAAAACCGCTTGGAAATGCGACGTTTAGTTCAAGATATATCTTAAAATGTATGATTTTGGTCACCGCTAAGGTAAACTTTTTAGATTTTACAATATAATGAATTTAGTTATTTTCAGAAGTTACGTTGAAGCTATCACGACGGGACCGGTGTCAGGAGACGCGGCTCGACGCGACCTATCCAATGGTGTATGAAACAAAGGTAAGTTTAGTAGAAATTTGTAAAGTTTTAACCCTAAAACTGTTTTTTGTACCGAAATTTTGTACGGAAACTAATTTATTGTTTTACACGAAGTTTTGCGGAACACGGGACGCGATCCAGGTCGAAGCCCTGAAGGGTATGCGACTTTTGTTAAGGGAACGAATCCCGCAGAAACTAAGTGGGTAAGTGGAAAAAATTGAAAACGAAAAATTTTTGGTAGAAAAATTACGTAAGTAAGTATTGAAATTTAAACTTTTTGAATTTAGCACCTAGGCGGTCTGGAACGCACCTAGGGGTTAGGGGGAACCTAGAAACAGATGATTTCGCTGAAAACCGCTTGGAAATGCGACGTTTAGTTCAAGATATATCTTAAAATGTATGATTTTGGTCACCGCTAAGGTAAACTTTTTAGATTTTACAATATAATGAATTTAGTTATTTTCAGAAGTTACGTTGAAGCTATCACGACGGGACCGGTGTCAGGAGACGCGGCTCGACGCGACCTATCCAATGGTGTATGAAACAAAGGTAAGTTTAGTAGAAATTTGTAAAGTTTTAACCCTAAAACTGTTTTTTGTACCGAAATTTTGTACGGAAACTAATTTATTGTTTTACACGAAGTTTTGCGGAACACGGGACGCGATCCAGGTCGAAGCCCTGAAGGGTATGCGACTTTTGTTAAGGGAACGAATCCCGCAGAAACTAAGTGGGTAAGTGGAAAAAATTGAAAACGAAAAATTTTTGGTAGAAAAATTACGTAAGTAAGTATTGAAATTTAAACTTTTTGAATTTAGCACCTAGGCGGTCTGGAACGCACCTAGGGGTTAGGGGGAACCTAGAAACAGATGATTTCGCTGAAAACCGCTTGGAAATGCGACGTTTAGTTCAAGATATATCTTAAAATGTATGATTTTGGTCACCGCTAAGGTAAACTTTTTAGATTTTACAATATAATGAATTTAGTTATTTTCAGAAGTTACGTTGAAGCTATCACGACGGGACCGGTGTCAGGAGACGCGGCTCGACGCGACCTATCCAATGGTGTATGAAACAAAGGTAAGTTTAGTAGAAATTTGTAAAGTTTTAACCCTAAAACTGTTTTTTGTACCGAAATTTTGTACGGAAACTAATTTATTGTTTTACACGAAGTTTTGCGGAACACGGGACGCGATCCAGGTCGAAGCCCTGAAGGGTATGCGACTTTTGTTAAGGGAACGAATCCCGCAGAAACTAAGTGGGTAAGTGGAAAAAATTGAAAACGAAAAATTTTTGGTAGAAAAATTACGTAAGTAAGTATTGAAATTTAAACTTTTTGAATTTAGCACCTAGGCGGTCTGGAACGCACCTAGGGGTTAGGGGGAACCTAGAAACAGATGATTTCGCTGAAAACCGCTTGGAAATGCGACGTTTAGTTCAAGATATATCTTAAAATGTATGATTTTGGTCACCGCTAAGGTAAACTTTTTAGATTTTACAATATAATGAATTTAGTTATTTTCAGAAGTTACGTTGAAGCTATCACGACGGGACCGGTGTCAGGAGACGCGGCTCGACGCGACCTATCCAATGGTGTATGAAACAAAGGTAAGTTTAGTAGAAATTTGTAAAGTTTTAACCCTAAAACTGTTTTTTGTACCGAAATTTTGTACGGAAACTAATTTATTGTTTTACACGAAGTTTTGCGGAACACGGGACGCGATCCAGGTCGAAGCCCTGAAGGGTATGCGACTTTTGTTAAGGGAACGAATCCCGCAGAAACTAAGTGGGTAAGTGGAAAAAATTGAAAACGAAAAATTTTTGGTAGAAAAATTACGTAAGTAAGTATTGAAATTTAAACTTTTTGAATTTAGCACCTAGGCGGTCTGGAACGCACCTAGGGGTTAGGGGGAACCTAGAAACAGATGATTTCGCTGAAAACCGCTTGGAAATGCGACGTTTAGTTCAAGATATATCTTAAAATGTATGATTTTGGTCACCGCTAAGGTAAACTTTTTAGATTTTACAATATAATGAATTTAGTTATTTTCAGAAGTTACGTTGAAGCTATCACGACGGGACCGGTGTCAGGAGACGCGGCTCGACGCGACCTATCCAATGGTGTATGAAACAAAGGTAAGTTTAGTAGAAATTTGTAAAGTTTTAACCCTAAAACTGTTTTTTGTACCGAAATTTTGTACGGAAACTAATTTATTGTTTTACACGAAGTTTTGCGGAACACGGGACGCGATCCAGGTCGAAGCCCTGAAGGGTATGCGACTTTTGTTAAGGGAACGAATCCCGCAGAAACTAAGTGGGTAAGTGGAAAAAATTGAAAACGAAAAATTTTTGGTAGAAAAATTACGTAAGTAAGTATTGAAATTTAAACTTTTTGAATTTAGCACCTAGGCGGTCTGGAACGCACCTAGGGGTTAGGGGGAACCTAGAAACAGATGATTTCGCTGAAAACCGCTTGGAAATGCGACGTTTAGTTCAAGATATATCTTAAAATGTATGATTTTGGTCACCGCTAAGGTAAACTTTTTAGATTTTACAATATAATGAATTTAGTTATTTTCAGAAGTTACGTTGAAGCTATCACGACGGGACCGGTGTCAGGAGACGCGGCTCGACGCGACCTATCCAATGGTGTATGAAACAAAGGTAAGTTTAGTAGAAATTTGTAAAGTTTTAACCCTAAAACTGTTTTTTGTACCGAAATTTTGTACGGAAACTAATTTATTGTTTTACACGAAGTTTTGCGGAACACGGGACGCGATCCAGGTCGAAGCCCTGAAGGGTATGCGACTTTTGTTAAGGGAACGAATCCCGCAGAAACTAAGTGGGTAAGTGGAAAAAATTGAAAACGAAAAATTTTTGGTAGAAAAATTACGTAAGTAAGTATTGAAATTTAAACTTTTTGAATTTAGCACCTAGGCGGTCTGGAACGCACCTAGGGGTTAGGGGGAACCTAGAAACAGATGATTTCGCTGAAAACCGCTTGGAAATGCGACGTTTAGTTCAAGATATATCTTAAAATGTATGATTTTGGTCACCGCTAAGGTAAACTTTTTAGATTTTACAATATAATGAATTTAGTTATTTTCAGAAGTTACGTTGAAGCTATCACGACGGGACCGGTGTCAGGAGACGCGGCTCGACGCGACCTATCCAATGGTGTATGAAACAAAGGTAAGTTTAGTAGAAATTTGTAAAGTTTTAACCCTAAAACTGTTTTTTGTACCGAAATTTTGTACGGAAACTAATTTATTGTTTTACACGAAGTTTTGCGGAACACGGGACGCGATCCAGGTCGAAGCCCTGAAGGGTATGCGACTTTTGTTAAGGGAACGAATCCCGCAGAAACTAAGTGGGTAAGTGGAAAAAATTGAAAACGAAAAATTTTTGGTAGAAAAATTACGTAAGTATTGAAATTTAAACTTTTTGAATTTAGCACCTAGGCGGTCTGGAACGCACCTAGGGGTTAGGGGGAACCTAGAAACAGATGATTTCGCTGAAAACCGCTTGGAAATGCGACGTTTAGTTCAAGATATATCTTAAAATGTATGATTTTGGTCACCGCTAAGGTAAACTTTTTAGATTTTACAATATAATGAATTTAGTTATTTTCAGAAGTTACGTTGAAGCTATCACGACGGGACCGGTGTCAGGAGACGCGGCTCGACGCGACCTATCCAATGGTGTATGAAACAAAGGTAAGTTTAGTAGAAATTTGTAAAGTTTTAACCCTAAAACTGTTTTTTGTACCGAAATTTTGTACGGAAACTAATTTATTGTTTTACACGAAGTTTTGCGGAACACGGGACGCGATCCAGGTCGAAGCCCTGAAGGGTATGCGACTTTTGTTAAGGGAACGAATCCCGCAGAAACTAAGTGGGTAAGTGGAAAAAATTGAAAACGAAAAATTTTTGGTAGAAAAATTACGTAAGTAAGTATTGAAATTTAAACTTTTTGAATTTAGCACCTAGGCGGTCTGGAACGCACCTAGGGGTTAGGGGGAACCTAGAAACAGATGATTTCGCTGAAAACCGCTTGGAAATGCGACGTTTAGTTCAAGATATATCTTAAAATGTATGATTTTGGTCACCGCTAAGGTAAACTTTTTAGATTTTACAATATAATGAATTTAGTTATTTTCAGAAGTTACGTTGAAGCTATCACGACGGGACCGGTGTCAGGAGACGCGGCTCGACGCGACCTATCCAATGGTGTATGAAACAAAGGTAAGTTTAGTAGAAATTTGTAAAGTTTTAACCCTAAAACTGTTTTTTGTACCGAAATTTTGTACGGAAACTAATTTATTGTTTTACACGAAGTTTTGCGGAACACGGGACGCGATCCAGGTCGAAGCCCTGAAGGGTATGCGACTTTTGTTAAGGGAACGAATCCCGCAGAAACTAAGTGGGTAAGTGGAAAAAATTGAAAACGAAAAATTTTTGGTAGAAAAATTACGTAAGTAAGTATTGAAATTTAAACTTTTTGAATTTAGCACCTAGGCGGTCTGGAACGCACCTAGGGGTTAGGGGGAACCTAGAAACAGATGATTTCGCTGAAAACCGCTTGGAAATGCGACGTTTAGTTCAAGATATATCTTAAAATGTATGATTTTGGTCACCGCTAAGGTAAACTTTTTAGATTTTACAATATAATGAATTTAGTTATTTTCAGAAGTTACGTTGAAGCTATCACGACGGGACCGGTGTCAGGAGACGCGGCTCGACGCGACCTATCCAATGGTGTATGAAACAAAGGTAAGTTTAGTAGAAATTTGTAAAGTTTTAACCCTAAAACTGTTTTTTGTACCGAAATTTTGTACGGAAACTAATTTATTGTTTTACACGAAGTTTTGCGGAACACGGGACGCGATCCAGGTCGAAGCCCTGAAGGGTATGCGACTTTTGTTAAGGGAACGAATCCCGCAGAAACTAAGTGGGTAAGTGGAAAAAATTGAAAACGAAAAATTTTTGGTAGAAAAATTACGTAAGTAAGTATTGAAATTTAAACTTTTTGAATTTAGCACCTAGGCGGTCTGGAACGCACCTAGGGGTTAGGGGGAACCTAGAAACAGATGATTTCGCTGAAAACCGCTTGGAAATGCGACGTTTAGTTCAAGATATATCTTAAAATGTATGATTTTGGTCACCGCTAAGGTAAACTTTTTAGATTTTACAATATAATGAATTTAGTTATTTTCAGAAGTTACGTTGAAGCTATCACGACGGGACCGGTGTCAGGAGACGCGGCTCGACGCGACCTATCCAATGGTGTATGAAACAAAGGTAAGTTTAGTAGAAATTTGTAAAGTTTTAACCCTAAAACTGTTTTTTGTACCGAAATTTTGTACGGAAACTAATTTATTGTTTTACACGAAGTTTTGCGGAACACGGGACGCGATCCAGGTCGAAGCCCTGAAGGGTATGCGACTTTTGTTAAGGGAACGAATCCCGCAGAAACTAAGTGGGTAAGTGGAAAAAATTGAAAACGAAAAATTTTTGGTAGAAAAATTACGTAAGTAAGTATTGAAATTTAAACTTTTTGAATTTAGCACCTAGGCGGTCTGGAACGCACCTAGGGGTTAGGGGGAACCTAGAAACAGATGATTTCGCTGAAAACCGCTTGGAAATGCGACGTTTAGTTCAAGATATATCTTAAAATGTATGATTTTGGTCACCGCTAAGGTAAACTTTTTAGATTTTACAATATAATGAATTTAGTTATTTTCAGAAGTTACGTTGAAGCTATCACGACGGGACCGGTGTCAGGAGACGCGGCTCGACGCGACCTATCCAATGGTGTATGAAACAAAGGTAAGTTTAGTAGAAATTTGTAAAGTTTTAACCCTAAAACTGTTTTTTGTACCGAAATTTTGTACGGAAACTAATTTATTGTTTTACACGAAGTTTTGCGGAACACGGGACGCGATCCAGGTCGAAGCCCTGAAGGGTATGCGACTTTTGTTAAGGGAACGAATCCCGCAGAAACTAAGTGGGTAAGTGGAAAAAATTGAAAACGAAAAATTTTTGGTAGAAAAATTACGTAAGTAAGTATTGAAATTTAAACTTTTTGAATTTAGCACCTAGGCGGTCTGGAACGCACCTAGGGGTTAGGGGGAACCTAGAAACAGATGATTTCGCTGAAAACCGCTTGGAAATGCGACGTTTAGTTCAAGATATATCTTAAAATGTATGATTTTGGTCACCGCTAAGGTAAACTTTTTAGATTTTACAATATAATGAATTTAGTTATTTTCAGAAGTTACGTTGAAGCTATCACGACGGGACCGGTGTCAGGAGACGCGGCTCGACGCGACCTATCCAATGGTGTATGAAACAAAGGTAAGTTTAGTAGAAATTTGTAAAGTTTTAACCCTAAAACTGTTTTTTGTACCGAAATTTTGTACGGAAACTAATTTATTGTTTTACACGAAGTTTTGCGGAACACGGGACGCGATCCAGGTCGAAGCCCTGAAGGGTATGCGACTTTTGTTAAGGGAACGAATCCCGCAGAAACTAAGTGGGTAAGTGGAAAAAATTGAAAACGAAAAATTTTTGGTAGAAAAATTACGTAAGTAAGTATTGAAATTTAAACTTTTTGAATTTAGCACCTAGGCGGTCTGGAACGCACCTAGGGGTTAGGGGGAACCTAGAAACAGATGATTTCGCTGAAAACCGCTTGGAAATGCGACGTTTAGTTCAAGATATATCTTAAAATGTATGATTTTGGTCACCGCTAAGGTAAACTTTTTAGATTTTACAATATAATGAATTTAGTTATTTTCAGAAGTTACGTTGAAGCTATCACGACGGGACCGGTGTCAGGAGACGCGGCTCGACGCGACCTATCCAATGGTGTATGAAACAAAGGTAAGTTTAGTAGAAATTTGTAAAGTTTTAACCCTAAAACTGTTTTTTGTACCGAAATTTTGTACGGAAACTAATTTATTGTTTTACACGAAGTTTTGCGGAACACGGGACGCGATCCAGGTCGAAGCCCTGAAGGGTATGCGACTTTTGTTAAGGGAACGAATCCCGCAGAAACTAAGTGGGTAAGTGGAAAAAATTGAAAACGAAAAATTTTTGGTAGAAAAATTACGTAAGTAAGTATTGAAATTTAAACTTTTTGAATTTAGCACCTAGGCGGTCTGGAACGCACCTAGGGGTTAGGGGGAACCTAGAAACAGATGATTTCGCTGAAAACCGCTTGGAAATGCGACGTTTAGTTCAAGATATATCTTAAAATGTATGATTTTGGTCACCGCTAAGGTAAACTTTTTAGATTTTACAATATAATGAATTTAGTTATTTTCAGAAGTTACGTTGAAGCTATCACGACGGGACCGGTGTCAGGAGACGCGGCTCGACGCGACCTATCCAATGGTGTATGAAACAAAGGTAAGTTTAGTAGAAATTTGTAAAGTTTTAACCCTAAAACTGTTTTTTGTACCGAAATTTTGTACGGAAACTAATTTATTGTTTTACACGAAGTTTTGCGGAACACGGGACGCGATCCAGGTCGAAGCCCTGAAGGGTATGCGACTTTTGTTAAGGGAACGAATCCCGCAGAAACTAAGTGGGTAAGTGGAAAAAATTGAAAACGAAAAATTTTTGGTAGAAAAATTACGTAAGTAAGTATTGAAATTTAAACTTTTTGAATTTAGCACCTAGGCGGTCTGGAACGCACCTAGGGGTTAGGGGGAACCTAGAAACAGATGATTTCGCTGAAAACCGCTTGGAAATGCGACGTTTAGTTCAAGATATATCTTAAAATGTATGATTTTGGTCACCGCTAAGGTAAACTTTTTAGATTTTACAATATAATGAATTTAGTTATTTTCAGAAGTTACGTTGAAGCTATCACGACGGGACCGGTGTCAGGAGACGCGGCTCGACGCGACCTATCCAATGGTGTATGAAACAAAGGTAAGTTTAGTAGAAATTTGTAAAGTTTTAACCCTAAAACTGTTTTTTGTACCGAAATTTTGTACGGAAACTAATTTATTGTTTTACACGAAGTTTTGCGGAACACGGGACGCGATCCAGGTCGAAGCCCTGAAGGGTATGCGACTTTTGTTAAGGGAACGAATCCCGCAGAAACTAAGTGGGTAAGTGGAAAAAATTGAAAACGAAAAATTTTTGGTAGAAAAATTACGTAAGTAAGTATTGAAATTTAAACTTTTTGAATTTAGCACCTAGGCGGTCTGGAACGCACCTAGGGGTTAGGGGGAACCTAGAAACAGATGATTTCGCTGAAAACCGCTTGGAAATGCGACGTTTAGTTCAAGATATATCTTAAAATGTATGATTTTGGTCACCGCTAAGGTAAACTTTTTAGATTTTACAATATAATGAATTTAGTTATTTTCAGAAGTTACGTTGAAGCTATCACGACGGGACCGGTGTCAGGAGACGCGGCTCGACGCGACCTATCCAATGGTGTATGAAACAAAGGTAAGTTTAGTAGAAATTTGTAAAGTTTTAACCCTAAAACTGTTTTTTGTACCGAAATTTTGTACGGAAACTAATTTATTGTTTTACACGAAGTTTTGCGGAACACGGGACGCGATCCAGGTCGAAGCCCTGAAGGGTATGCGACTTTTGTTAAGGGAACGAATCCCGCAGAAACTAAGTGGGTAAGTGGAAAAAATTGAAAACGAAAAATTTTTGGTAGAAAAATTACGTAAGTAAGTATTGAAATTTAAACTTTTTGAATTTAGCACCTAGGCGGTCTGGAACGCACCTAGGGGTTAGGGGGAACCTAGAAACAGATGATTTCGCTGAAAACCGCTTGGAAATGCGACGTTTAGTTCAAGATATATCTTAAAATGTATGATTTTGGTCACCGCTAAGGTAAACTTTTTAGATTTTACAATATAATGAATTTAGTTATTTTCAGAAGTTACGTTGAAGCTATCACGACGGGACCGGTGTCAGGAGACGCGGCTCGACGCGACCTATCCAATGGTGTATGAAACAAAGGTAAGTTTAGTAGAAATTTGTAAAGTTTTAACCCTAAAACTGTTTTTTGTACCGAAATTTTGTACGGAAACTAATTTATTGTTTTACACGAAGTTTTGCGGAACACGGGACGCGATCCAGGTCGAAGCCCTGAAGGGTATGCGACTTTTGTTAAGGGAACGAATCCCGCAGAAACTAAGTGGGTAAGTGGAAAAAATTGAAAACGAAAAATTTTTGGTAGAAAAATTACGTAAGTAAGTATTGAAATTTAAACTTTTTGAATTTAGCACCTAGGCGGTCTGGAACGCACCTAGGGGTTAGGGGGAACCTAGAAACAGATGATTTCGCTGAAAACCGCTTGGAAATGCGACGTTTAGTTCAAGATATATCTTAAAATGTATGATTTTGGTCACCGCTAAGGTAAACTTTTTAGATTTTACAATATAATGAATTTAGTTATTTTCAGAAGTTACGTTGAAGCTATCACGACGGGACCGGTGTCAGGAGACGCGGCTCGACGCGACCTATCCAATGGTGTATGAAACAAAGGTAAGTTTAGTAGAAATTTGTAAAGTTTTAACCCTAAAACTGTTTTTTGTACCGAAATTTTGTACGGAAACTAATTTATTGTTTTACACGAAGTTTTGCGGAACACGGGACGCGATCCAGGTCGAAGCCCTGAAGGGTATGCGACTTTTGTTAAGGGAACGAATCCCGCAGAAACTAAGTGGGTAAGTGGAAAAAATTGAAAACGAAAAATTTTTGGTAGAAAAATTACGTAAGTAAGTATTGAAATTTAAACTTTTTGAATTTAGCACCTAGGCGGTCTGGAACGCACCTAGGGGTTAGGGGGAACCTAGAAACAGATGATTTCGCTGAAAACCGCTTGGAAATGCGACGTTTAGTTCAAGATATATCTTAAAATGTATGATTTTGGTCACCGCTAAGGTAAACTTTTTAGATTTTACAATATAATGAATTTAGTTATTTTCAGAAGTTACGTTGAAGCTATCACGACGGGACCGGTGTCAGGAGACGCGGCTCGACGCGACCTATCCAATGGTGTATGAAACAAAGGTAAGTTTAGTAGAAATTTGTAAAGTTTTAACCCTAAAACTGTTTTTTGTACCGAAATTTTGTACGGAAACTAATTTATTGTTTTACACGAAGTTTTGCGGAACACGGGACGCGATCCAGGTCGAAGCCCTGAAGGGTATGCGACTTTTGTTAAGGGAACGAATCCCGCAGAAACTAAGTGGGTAAGTGGAAAAAATTGAAAACGAAAAATTTTTGGTAGAAAAATTACGTAAGTAAGTATTGAAATTTAAACTTTTTGAATTTAGCACCTAGGCGGTCTGGAACGCACCTAGGGGTTAGGGGGAACCTAGAAACAGATGATTTCGCTGAAAACCGCTTGGAAATGCGACGTTTAGTTCAAGATATATCTTAAAATGTATGATTTTGGTCACCGCTAAGGTAAACTTTTTAGATTTTACAATATAATGAATTTAGTTATTTTCAGAAGTTACGTTGAAGCTATCACGACGGGACCGGTGTCAGGAGACGCGGCTCGACGCGACCTATCCAATGGTGTATGAAACAAAGGTAAGTTTAGTAGAAATTTGTAAAGTTTTAACCCTAAAACTGTTTTTTGTACCGAAATTTTGTACGGAAACTAATTTATTGTTTTACACGAAGTTTTGCGGAACACGGGACGCGATCCAGGTCGAAGCCCTGAAGGGTATGCGACTTTTGTTAAGGGAACGAATCCCGCAGAAACTAAGTGGGTAAGTGGAAAAAATTGAAAACGAAAAATTTTTGGTAGAAAAATTACGTAAGTAAGTATTGAAATTTAAACTTTTTGAATTTAGCACCTAGGCGGTCTGGAACGCACCTAGGGGTTAGGGGGAACCTAGAAACAGATGATTTCGCTGAAAACCGCTTGGAAATGCGACGTTTAGTTCAAGATATATCTTAAAATGTATGATTTTGGTCACCGCTAAGGTAAACTTTTTAGATTTTACAATATAATGAATTTAGTTATTTTCAGAAGTTACGTTGAAGCTATCACGACGGGACCGGTGTCAGGAGACGCGGCTCGACGCGACCTATCCAATGGTGTATGAAACAAAGGTAAGTTTAGTAGAAATTTGTAAAGTTTTAACCCTAAAACTGTTTTTTGTACCGAAATTTTGTACGGAAACTAATTTATTGTTTTACACGAAGTTTTGCGGAACACGGGACGCGATCCAGGTCGAAGCCCTGAAGGGTATGCGACTTTTGTTAAGGGAACGAATCCCGCAGAAACTAAGTGGGTAAGTGGAAAAAATTGAAAACGAAAAATTTTTGGTAGAAAAATTACGTAAGTAAGTATTGAAATTTAAACTTTTTGAATTTAGCACCTAGGCGGTCTGGAACGCACCTAGGGGTTAGGGGGAACCTAGAAACAGATGATTTCGCTGAAAACCGCTTGGAAATGCGACGTTTAGTTCAAGATATATCTTAAAATGTATGATTTTGGTCACCGCTAAGGTAAACTTTTTAGATTTTACAATATAATGAATTTAGTTATTTTCAGAAGTTACGTTGAAGCTATCACGACGGGACCGGTGTCAGGAGACGCGGCTCGACGCGACCTATCCAATGGTGTATGAAACAAAGGTAAGTTTAGTAGAAATTTGTAAAGTTTTAACCCTAAAACTGTTTTTTGTACCGAAATTTTGTACGGAAACTAATTTATTGTTTTACACGAAGTTTTGCGGAACACGGGACGCGATCCAGGTCGAAGCCCTGAAGGGTATGCGACTTTTGTTAAGGGAACGAATCCCGCAGAAACTAAGTGGGTAAGTGGAAAAAATTGAAAACGAAAAATTTTTGGTAGAAAAATTACGTAAGTAAGTATTGAAATTTAAACTTTTTGAATTTAGCACCTAGGCGGTCTGGAACGCACCTAGGGGTTAGGGGGAACCTAGAAACAGATGATTTCGCTGAAAACCGCTTGGAAATGCGACGTTTAGTTCAAGATATATCTTAAAATGTATGATTTTGGTCACCGCTAAGGTAAACTTTTTAGATTTTACAATATAATGAATTTAGTTATTTTCAGAAGTTACGTTGAAGCTATCACGACGGGACCGGTGTCAGGAGACGCGGCTCGACGCGACCTATCCAATGGTGTATGAAACAAAGGTAAGTTTAGTAGAAATTTGTAAAGTTTTAACCCTAAAACTGTTTTTTGTACCGAAATTTTGTACGGAAACTAATTTATTGTTTTACACGAAGTTTTGCGGAACACGGGACGCGATCCAGGTCGAAGCCCTGAAGGGTATGCGACTTTTGTTAAGGGAACGAATCCCGCAGAAACTAAGTGGGTAAGTGGAAAAAATTGAAAACGAAAAATTTTTGGTAGAAAAATTACGTAAGTAAGTATTGAAATTTAAACTTTTTGAATTTAGCACCTAGGCGGTCTGGAACGCACCTAGGGGTTAGGGGGAACCTAGAAACAGATGATTTCGCTGAAAACCGCTTGGAAATGCGACGTTTAGTTCAAGATATATCTTAAAATGTATGATTTTGGTCACCGCTAAGGTAAACTTTTTAGATTTTACAATATAATGAATTTAGTTATTTTCAGAAGTTACGTTGAAGCTATCACGACGGGACCGGTGTCAGGAGACGCGGCTCGACGCGACCTATCCAATGGTGTATGAAACAAAGGTAAGTTTAGTAGAAATTTGTAAAGTTTTAACCCTAAAACTGTTTTTTGTACCGAAATTTTGTACGGAAACTAATTTATTGTTTTACACGAAGTTTTGCGGAACACGGGACGCGATCCAGGTCGAAGCCCTGAAGGGTATGCGACTTTTGTTAAGGGAACGAATCCCGCAGAAACTAAGTGGGTAAGTGGAAAAAATTGAAAACGAAAAATTTTTGGTAGAAAAATTACGTAAGTAAGTATTGAAATTTAAACTTTTTGAATTTAGCACCTAGGCGGTCTGGAACGCACCTAGGGGTTAGGGGGAACCTAGAAACAGATGATTTCGCTGAAAACCGCTTGGAAATGCGACGTTTAGTTCAAGATATATCTTAAAATGTATGATTTTGGTCACCGCTAAGGTAAACTTTTTAGATTTTACAATATAATGAATTTAGTTATTTTCAGAAGTTACGTTGAAGCTATCACGACGGGACCGGTGTCAGGAGACGCGGCTCGACGCGACCTATCCAATGGTGTATGAAACAAAGGTAAGTTTAGTAGAAATTTGTAAAGTTTTAACCCTAAAACTGTTTTTTGTACCGAAATTTTGTACGGAAACTAATTTATTGTTTTACACGAAGTTTTGCGGAACACGGGACGCGATCCAGGTCGAAGCCCTGAAGGGTATGCGACTTTTGTTAAGGGAACGAATCCCGCAGAAACTAAGTGGGTAAGTGGAAAAAATTGAAAACGAAAAATTTTTGGTAGAAAAATTACGTAAGTAAGTATTGAAATTTAAACTTTTTGAATTTAGCACCTAGGCGGTCTGGAACGCACCTAGGGGTTAGGGGGAACCTAGAAACAGATGATTTCGCTGAAAACCGCTTGGAAATGCGACGTTTAGTTCAAGATATATCTTAAAATGTATGATTTTGGTCACCGCTAAGGTAAACTTTTTAGATTTTACAATATAATGAATTTAGTTATTTTCAGAAGTTACGTTGAAGCTATCACGACGGGACCGGTGTCAGGAGACGCGGCTCGACGCGACCTATCCAATGGTGTATGAAACAAAGGTAAGTTTAGTAGAAATTTGTAAAGTTTTAACCCTAAAACTGTTTTTTGTACCGAAATTTTGTACGGAAACTAATTTATTGTTTTACACGAAGTTTTGCGGAACACGGGACGCGATCCAGGTCGAAGCCCTGAAGGGTATGCGACTTTTGTTAAGGGAACGAATCCCGCAGAAACTAAGTGGGTAAGTGGAAAAATTGAAAACGAAAAATTTTTGGTAGAAAAATTACGTAAGTAAGTATTGAAATTTAAACTTTTTGAATTTAGCACCTAGGCGGTCTGGAACGCACCTAGGGGTTAGGGGGAACCTAGAAACAGATGATTTCGCTGAAAACCGCTTGGAAATGCGACGTTTAGTTCAAGATATATCTTAAAATGTATGATTTTGGTCACCGCTAAGGTAAACTTTTTAGATTTTACAATATAATGAATTTAGTTATTTTCAGAAGTTACGTTGAAGCTATCACGACGGGACCGGTGTCAGGAGACGCGGCTCGACGCGACCTATCCAATGGTGTATGAAACAAAGGTAAGTTTAGTAGAAATTTGTAAAGTTTTAACCCTAAAACTGTTTTTTGTACCGAAATTTTGTACGGAAACTAATTTATTGTTTTACACGAAGTTTTGCGGAACACGGGACGCGATCCAGGTCGAAGCCCTGAAGGGTATGCGACTTTTGTTAAGGGAACGAATCCCGCAGAAACTAAGTGGGTAAGTGGAAAAAATTGAAAACGAAAAATTTTTGGTAGAAAAATTACGTAAGTAAGTATTGAAATTTAAACTTTTTGAATTTAGCACCTAGGCGGTCTGGAACGCACCTAGGGGTTAGGGGGAACCTAGAAACAGATGATTTCGCTGAAAACCGCTTGGAAATGCGACGTTTAGTTCAAGATATATCTTAAAATGTATGATTTTGGTCACCGCTAAGGTAAACTTTTTAGATTTTACAATATAATGAATTTAGTTATTTTCAGAAGTTACGTTGAAGCTATCACGACGGGACCGGTGTCAGGAGACGCGGCTCGACGCGACCTATCCAATGGTGTATGAAACAAAGGTAAGTTTAGTAGAAATTTGTAAAGTTTTAACCCTAAAACTGTTTTTTGTACCGAAATTTTGTACGGAAACTAATTTATTGTTTTACACGAAGTTTTGCGGAACACGGGACGCGATCCAGGTCGAAGCCCTGAAGGGTATGCGACTTTTGTTAAGGGAACGAATCCCGCAGAAACTAAGTGGGTAAGTGGAAAAAATTGAAAACGAAAAATTTTTGGTAGAAAAATTACGTAAGTAAGTATTGAAATTTAAACTTTTTGAATTTAGCACCTAGGCGGTCTGGAACGCACCTAGGGGTTAGGGGGAACCTAGAAACAGATGATTTCGCTGAAAACCGCTTGGAAATGCGACGTTTAGTTCAAGATATATCTTAAAATGTATGATTTTGGTCACCGCTAAGGTAAACTTTTTAGATTTTACAATATAATGAATTTAGTTATTTTCAGAAGTTACGTTGAAGCTATCACGACGGGACCGGTGTCAGGAGACGCGGCTCGACGCGACCTATCCAATGGTGTATGAAACAAAGGTAAGTTTAGTAGAAATTTGTAAAGTTTTAACCCTAAAACTGTTTTTTGTACCGAAATTTTGTACGGAAACTAATTTATTGTTTTACACGAAGTTTTGCGGAACACGGGACGCGATCCAGGTCGAAGCCCTGAAGGGTATGCGACTTTTGTTAAGGGAACGAATCCCGCAGAAACTAAGTGGGTAAGTGGAAAAAATTGAAAACGAAAAATTTTTGGTAGAAAAATTACGTAAGTAAGTATTGAAATTTAAACTTTTTGAATTTAGCACCTAGGCGGTCTGGAACGCACCTAGGGTTAGGGGGAACCTAGAAACAGATGATTTCGCTGAAAACCGCTTGGAAATGCGACGTTTAGTTCAAGATATATCTTAAAATGTATGATTTTGGTCACC
>CAOJZF010000167.1:0-11011 GCA_948465475.1 Thalpophila matura
AGATAGATGGTGAATCTCAATATACTGTGGAAACTATCTTGACTAAACAATATTTTAGAGGGAAACCCCAATACTTTTTAAGATGGGAAGGTTACCCCATCAAGGAAGCAAGCTGGGAATATGAAGAAGACTGTAACAATTGCTTAGATATGATCAAGGTCTTTGATGGAAAGAATTTAGCCTCAATGAGATTGAAACAGTCTCAAAGTAATTTTGTTCTACCAAATGTCCCGGGAGAAGTTCTACCTCCTAAACAAAGAGTGATGAGTAATGTCAAGGGTTTGACATCCTTTGTCAAAACAAATAACTCTAACAAAAAGAAACAAAAGATCCATTAAGTATCTGATTTACTAAAATTGGTAAATTCCAAAGCTCTTGAAGCTAGAACGTGGGAAACCAAGAAGACCAATTATGCTTGGGATGCCCTCAAAGGAAGCCTTAGAATGAAGACCAGTGTCTTGACAATGAAGAAGTCCTTCCATCCCCCAAGAAAGTCTGTCACAAGACTTACTTATTATTGGAGTCTGCCCTTAAAAGAACTTTCCTTAAATGGTATCAAAACCATTTGGTCCCTATAAGAAAACCAGGTTGAAGCGGGTTAATTTAATGATATAATTCGATAATAAGAACTCTTCAATCCAACCATGAAACCCAAATTTCCTAATTTGGTTACAAACCAATCTCCCAAATCAATTAATATCAAATGGGACTCACCTGCTTCCAAATTGAATTAATATTCCTTTTTTGGTTACAAGCCAATTTTCCCTGACTCCTAACCCTTTTTTCTGATAACCCCTTAATTTCAAATTTATAAGAGAAGATGATACTCCCCCTTTAACGTCATCCATTAACTTTTCAGCATCAAAAGCCTCCCAATCTCTTTATAATTACATCCTGGCAAAAGAATTATTCTTTGTCAGCAATATTACTTTTATAAAAATGGATTCTTTCAAACAATATTCTATCTTACTTATTAGCTTTTTGGCCTACTATGCCAGACCTCCCTCTATATATTCTCATAAAGATTCTCCTAATGTACAAGACCTTCCAAAAGATCTCCCATTTCCGGAATGTCCTAATATACTCATATCAAATCCTCCACAACCTTATTCTCTAGCAACCCCTTTAATTCACTTCTTATTTGAATTATCAGAAAACAAGGTTCATCTGATTAGAGCTCTTTCCATGCTCCCATTATTAAAGCTTCTCCCTTTCTCTATGGTTAAGCTTTCCTCACTCTTGTTAATAGAAATCCTGGTATCATACTTATGGTCTTAGGGAGTCAGCTCTCACACCGGGGGTCTATCATCCTCAAGAGATACCTAAGTGAGATAATACATTGAGTCCATGGATAGTAATAGGGTCCTAACCTATCATGATAGACTATGAGGAACTGAAGCAGAGAATTTAACAGAGGAAAGGATCAGAAAATCTAGGTGGTCTGCTCTAAGATTAAGTAGATAGTGGAGTCCTATTTTCAACTAGGTAGATCAAAGGGGAATGATGGGTGGTTAGATGGTGGATAAGAGATGGGGATAAAATATGGATAGGGAAGAAAATCTTTTGAAGAGGGGGGAGGAAGAGGAGGGAGGGATTGGTTTGCAGTCATCAAGAGGTTTAACTTTAGGGATAAAGGAGTTCTAGAGAGTTTAAGGGGGGACAATGAGATTTGGGTAAAGGGAGCGTGAGAAGTATGAATAAAAAGATTCAATCAGTAAGAAGTGGCAGTGATACAATCAACAGGAGCAAATCACTGATTATCAGGACAATCAATGATATTACTAGTATCAATGATCATGATTTGGATTGGCTAAACAGCAAAACTTTAGGCCAACCCATGGCTCCAACCAAACAAATGGTTATATGACAGACAACTATAACAGCCAACCAGCTAGTATAGACAAACTATGCAATTGTATCATGCATGCCATTTCATTATTATTAGTAATGGCATTTTTTATGGCATTATGCCTTTATGCTGGCAACCAGTATACAACTGAGTTGCCTTAATTTTTTAATAAACATACTTTACTTCATATCATAATCTTCTTTTACATTCATATTAGTTTCAGAATTACCCCTTAGTAGCAAATAAAACTACTTATAAAAAGCTTTACTAGGATAATAGCCAACTAACTTATCTCAGATAATGTTGGTATTTTAGGTAATATATCACTTTGTTAGATTGTGTGACTAAGCATATTATCAGCTCCAACAACTAGGGTTGTCTGATTCTAAACAAGTGACTACAGTTGCTGTCAATGTACATATTTGACTGCAACCAACCACCCAAATTCGACCTCTATACACACCTAAGAATCACACCATGACAGAACCCCACAGAACTAGTTTTTGGTGCGACAACAAGGCCTCTCACCAATGTAGTCCTTTCCGGGATAAGGTAGATTCTCCACCGGGAGTATTATAAATATCAAGCTCACTTTTTATTAAAATGAAAGGGGAAGAGGTTTGGTAGATGGGAAGGGGAGGGGGTGGGGGGAGGGACTATTTAAGATCAAGATGATGACGAGGAGGAGATAATTTAGGATGGTATAATGAAGATAGGTGGAGTGTTGATAGAGAGGGGTTTGGGAGAGGGGTATTGGTGTGAGATCATCAGGAGGGAGAGGTCTGATGACGATGACGATGGCCACGACCTTCCATCAGGAGTCTCTGTCGTGACTGGTTCTAATTTTAATGAAGGGGGGTGAGAGAGAGGTATAAAGGGAGGAGAGGGGGTGATTTTTTAGGGGGTTTTAACTAAACTCGA
Organism: Thalpophila matura; assembly: GCA_948465475.1. Lineage (NCBI taxonomy): Eukaryota > Metazoa > Arthropoda > Insecta > Lepidoptera > Noctuidae > Thalpophila > Thalpophila matura. The sequence goes on from CAOJZF010000167.1 coordinate 2,771, forward strand.
AATAGAAAAAAAATTCTAAGATGGTCGGTAGGATTGAGCTAGCCAAAGTTTTGAATTTTGTTGTTTATATGAGAGATGAGTAAGGGGTGAGAGGGGAAAGTGGCACCAGGCGGTCGGTAAGGAAGGGATTGGCACCAGGCGGTCAAGAGGAGAAGGGTTCAATTTTATGTAATTACTGGTAGACACGATGTTTTTGGGTATTGGGATCGTAATAGTAAGCTAGATATCCACCAGTCTCAGGATCGTAGACGCGGGGTGCGTCACGAGGGATTCGACTAGGTCGCTGGTGATGGATGTAACCGTGATGGTAGTTGGGATAGTGTCGGTTGTTGTTGTTGGAGGGTTGGTAAGAATCTTGGGGTCGACGGCGGAAAGAATCGGATATATTCTGGGGGTTAGGTTTTCCTCTTGATGGGATTTGAGTTTGATTCTGGTCCGGTATTTGGGAAGGTTCCTGGCGGGGGCGAGATTCAGTTTCCTTAGGGTTCTTCTCAGAATTGTCAATAGAACCGGAAGAACCTTTATCCGATGATCCACTTGATAAAGCATCATCATCTTTAGCCAGTTCCTCAGGGCTCTTCTCGAAATTGTCACTAGAACCGGAGAGATTTTTATCTGATGATTTATCATCGTTTTCAGTCCGTTCCTTAGGGTTCTTCTTGGTAGTGCCATCATCGTCTTCAGTCAGTTCCTTTGGTTTTTTCTCAGAATTGTCACTAGAGCTGGCGGGACTTCCATCTAATGGTTTATCTGATGAAGTCTCATCATCATCTTTGCTTGTATTCTTATCTTTAATAACTTCCGGGGTCCGTGTATTATCCGTGCCCTCGCCGTTGTAAGAATCGGTCTTAGTCTTAGGTTTAGAATTAGATTCCGATTCCAGAAGCTGATAGGCGTTATCGGCCATCGCCTTATGAGTGGTACTGGAAGGATGAAGTTGATCGTAGAATACGAGGGAAGCGGGATTTTCACAAACTTTGAACTCGTCATTCTTTTCGAAGGGGGTGGTGTTGATACAAGGTTTATTCTTATTTTTATTACTATCTACTAGATTGGCAATGATTTCTAAAAATGAAAATGGTCATAAGTTAAATTATTAAGATAAAAATGTTAATTACTTTCATGATCAAGACCATGGATGATAGTATCAGGATATTGAGATTTTAGAAGAACTAGTAATTGACTCCAACTATATTTCACACCAGCTCCAATCTGCTGGATTTGTCCTTTCATCTCGGGGTGATCATTGAAATAAGGGAAATATTCAGCGCCGGAAGTAGTAGGCATGACTATATGTCCCACTTTATCCGTTTCAATCACGTCTTTAACACACTGACTAATTCTTCCAAAGTAATCCTCAAAAGATGGTGGTGTCGCACTTAAGAAGTCATTTCCAAAAAATGCTAACGTCACTAAAGTCTGCTCTTTTGTGGTATTTTGGCCTTCCAAATCTCTCTTCAAATTCTCGGCTTGTTGGATGCAACCGGGTACTTTTTTATTTTGATCATTATGGATGGTAGCTATTGAAGTTAGAATTTAATTTATAATTGTATTGATTTACCTGAAACTAGATTACTATCAGTAGTTGCTCTACCTACCGCGTAGTTCTTGAATTTTTTTACTGGTAATTGGTCTCTAAGGTATTCAACCCAAGTCTTATCATCAGTAAACTTCCCCTTTGGATACAAAGTTTTATCTAATCCCGATCCTCCTGATAATTCTTGGTAACCTCCAGTATCAGAAACTGAATCACCCAAGGAGTACATGCTAGTAATCTTAGGGACCTGGCTCTGACCAGCGACACTACTCAGTAGTATACCGATAACAATAGATGTATATTTCATGGTAAAAGAATTCATTTGATAATTTTCTCTAGTTCTACCTGAGTTCTACTTTTAGTTCTAAGTGATTTTTTTTAAATAATAATTAATTTGGGTAGTTTATATACTCTTCTGCGATGCCCCATCCTGGCCTCGTAATCACCCTGAGTTGAAATCGATTACTAGTTTAGTCATTAACCCAATCACAATGCGGGTTAATAGCCAAACGATAGCAATTGATTTTCTCAACTCTTAATTCCAAAATCTGACCCTAATTTTCTATAGTTTTCGGTTCTGCGCAGGTAAGGAATATATTTGATTGGTTTTTAAATCAACTCAATTCAAAAATTTAAAAGAGAAATTCTGAATAGAAGCTTTAGATGATTTGCAGTTGATATATTATCGATTTCTATTGGTAACTAAATAAAAACTCACCGGGACATTTTCAATCAATCAAAGTAACCTTCGTAAGTTGTAAGTAGGGATAGGAAGAATGAGTTGTTTGAGTAGTATGAATATTATTGGTTGATTTAAAAAGTCGTTATTACGATTTAGCATATGGGACAGTGACAGTGGATAAAAAAATAAACACTATATCCTGAATTTTGGATAAATTAAAGGAGGAGATGTAACATGCGTGAATTTGTGTTTTGTACTCAATTTTTTAATAGAAACACCGAATCCCAAGCTAAAAACAAATATGTAAAAAATCGGATTATTTTAGTGCCACTATATCAACATTTGAGTTTTCCTCCTTTTAAACCTATTTTGTGAGGAAACTAGCTTTTTGAACACATAAGGCTATAATCATATGATTTCATAGGTGGACAAAGTTCATTTTTCAGGCTCCACCGTGACACTGTCCCATATCTTTTTTGAATTATAAATTTATCTAAAGAAGTAATTGAAAATAATATTTAGTTGCACGCTTATATCATCAAAAAAAATCCATTAAACTATATTCTACTAAAAAACAAAAAAAAACCTAAAAACTCGCAAATGAGCTGTGATTTTCAAAATCACCTCATTTTGAGTTGTTTTCAACTCATTCTCCCTATCCCTAGTTGTAAGGTGGCAAAATACTTTCGTAGATCGACTTTTTTTAAGTGATAGTATGCATGACTTAAATTGGTACTCTGGTCGTTTTTTTGCACTTTATAGTCATGTTTATCGCTATTATTCGGTAAATTTAGCAGGCTACAAAGCTTGAATTATATCATTCGTTCGAATTATTAGCCAAATAATTTAACGGATTAATACACACCAGAACCGATCTACGAAAGTATTTACTCAGGTAAAGAAAAACCTTTCCTTAGAGAGGAAAAAGGTATCTATAAGTCCCAAAACTCTATCTGATAAATATATTACGACAATCCAACAAATATATTGGCGGATATATGCAAAAGTTTGACCCCCATAATCAATTTTGTAATTTTTATTTTTTTATCGCTTGGGTAAAGTAGCTCGATAATGATCTTATTTCGATACTTAAAGGTATACTTTTTCGTAAATCTTTTTAATCTATATCGTTTAAAAAAATCATTTTAAAGCTTATCAATCCATTAAAATTTAATCACGACCTAAATTTATCTTTATTGTAATCTGGTTTGTGAGATAGATTATATGATTTTTTTATTTTGAAGTGGTTTTTTCTCACGGCTTTCGGACGCGGTCTAACTATCACATATTTCCGGTACGATTTTAGAATTTTTCAAAAATCATAGTAACGAGCACAGGGCGTAATCTAAAAACAGAAATGCCAAGCAGCATATTTTTTTTTTATGACACAATCCTAAACTAAAATGTGAAACTCAACTAAATCTCGTAGGAAAGAGAGGCCTTCTGAACATTATTTTAACTTTTAGACTTACTTTTTTCAAGCCTGTTTTGAGTAGCCACCTAAATTATAAAATCTATTATACAAACTTTGGATCTTATCAGATGATTGATTTGAAATCGCATATGAATTCAATAAATTGGCAACCCTAATTTATTAAACAAATTTTAATCTCATTTAATCTTTATAAAGCTGATACTTTGTAAAAAAAACTTGAAAATGGGATCGAGTCTAGAACCCCTAATGATTTATGAACCAATCCGTAAATCCCGACTGGTTTCAGAGTAATTCCAGCTTTTGGGATTTTTGAATTGTATTGCTTTGTACACGAAAAAATCTTATCAGAAGGCATCTGTTTATCATTCGGCAATACTTGCTGAGCACGAGTTTTTCTACCGAAATCTTTTAATAACCCGGAAATGAGCTCTTGAGATTTCCAGTCGAGATCTAAGGATTGGTCCATATCTTAAGTTACCATCCACATGATAAAAATAATTTCAAATACCAAAATTCTCAAATTGATGGATAAGAGAGATTTAAATCAAAATTAACCCATTTACATTTGGCTAATAATTTTCGTAGATCAGCATTTTAATATAATTTTCTCCGCATTAATAGAAGTCTAATCAAAATGGGGCTCTAGTCGGTGCCCTAAGGTTGTAATCGGCTTACGAGTTTACAATTCTAAAGTAGTTTGTCGGAATAAATGGACTAAAAATCACCTTTGCAGCTTGATTTAATCCTTAGAAAAATTAAAGACTGATGCGGAGAATAACTTATCTACAAAAAATATTTACCATTTGGCTATTAATTTTCGTAGATCAGCAGTTTAATATTTTTTTCTCCGCATTAATAAAAGTCTGGCCAAATGGGGCTCTAGTCGGTGCCCTATGATCGCAATCGAGTTACGAGTTTACAATTCGAGTTAGTTTGTCATAATAAATGGACTAAAAATCGCCTTTGCAGCTTGATTTAATTATTAGAGGAATTAAAGAATGATGCGGAGAAGAACTGATCTACTAAAATTATTTGCCATTTTTAACGCACTCCTGCATCACAATTAATGTAATTTTTTTACTCTATTAACATAAGATTGCATTAAGGTGATGCTATAATATTTAAGCAATTGATGCAGAAGTGTGTTAAGATAGTGTTAAATATTGATCTTCTTGACGCACTCCTGCGTCAAGAAACTTGTGAAAAATTAGTAAAAATCAATTTTATCAATATACAGTCAACATTAGATAAAGCACTTTTTGATTTACCATTCAACACAGTAAAGAGTATAGTTTTTTTAGCATCATCATAATATTATCATCTTACTATTTAAAAACCAGTATTGTACAATATTTAGAAACACTTAACATACTATCTATCTATTTCTTGTTTAAAATTATTACTATTAGCTTAACATATAGACTTAAGTTAATATTACTTTGGCCTGATCAAAATGAAGTGTTTCATCATTAGAAACACCTACCTTGATAATGTGAGCTTATTTCCTAGATAAGATTGTTGGCTTTGTCCAATGCCAACAATTACTAAATCTTTTGTCAGAGCAAGATTAAAAAACAATCCAAAATTACATCAATCAACTTTTTTTAGTGTATTATGTCAAAGATTTTTGTAAAGTTAAATTTTCATATTTCTCAAGTTATTTTAAAAGTTAACCCCCAATAAAAATTTATTAGAATAATACCCCAATAAATCAATGGGTTAAAAGGGGTGTACCTGACTTTATTATATCTTATAATGAAAAAAGAAAAAGAAATAAAGATACTGTAAGTTCTATCCCAACCTTGTTGGAATTTTCATAATCCTTAGGATGGATTAGAACTTAACCATCTCTTTCAGGGGGAGATAATTATAGTGGTACATACTACAGTTCAAATTTATCCTTCAAGTGAAATACTTTGCCTTAAGGTGAAATGGCAAAAGCACCATTTCAAATTAACCATTAAATAATTTTCTTGAAATTTTTTCCCAAGTTAGATACTAATCAACACCAATCTCAGAAAAAGTAAAGATAATTGACAGAATACTAACAAAGTCTATCAAGAGTAACCTAAGATCCAGTTTTAAATGAAACATGAGGAGAATGTCTGATAATTTTATAGTTTCAATAAAAAAGTTGAGAAGATTGATTATTTAGTCAGCCTTCTATTAGTAAACATGTGCCAGGAGTTTGGTTGTTCCACTTAGATTAAACATTTAATGAAAAACACTATTAAGTTTTAGCAATTGCCAATGATAATTTGCTTATAGAAATTGTTATGATGGTCAATTGGCTACTACAGGGAAGCTTCTCTATAAATGTAGCTTGATTAAAGAAACTCCATGCCCAATGAACTAAACTTTTAATCATCTAAGATGGCAAAATACCCTTATAAGATTAATTAAGCAAAATTAAACTGATTCCTACAACTAGAATCCTCTGCCTAGTATTAATCTAAGTTTTTAATCTCCCTTATATCCACAGTCAAGATTAATACTAGCCTAGATCCTCTGAATTAAAGGCTATAAAATAGCATCCAATCAATTATTAAATAGTAGTAGATTTTGTCTTAGTAAATATAGTTGACACCTATTAGTACTATATTTTTCTTTATAATAGTTCTAAAATAACCAAAAAATATAGCATATCAAAATTTGGCTACTTAATCCCAATCTTATATCTAGGTTATTACTTACCAAAAGGATACAGGACTTTTAACATAAAATATCTAGGTATTTTAGCCAAAAGGATCTCTATTTCATTAATCTCAAAATAAATCTGTCAAGTGAATTGATTTACAACTTTTTATCAAAGGCCAAACCTCCACTCAATTGAAAGTTACATAATTTATGAAAGAAAATACCAACTTTTGTTTTATATACTATTTTTTATCCCTAAAATCAAAAAGGAAAATCTCTGGCAAACAGTATTTTTTTGTACTGAAACTTTACTTCTAAATCACATCAGCGACTTTTATAATAGATATTTATTGTGTCTATTAGTCTTTATACTATTAAAGACTCTCCTTCTTAGCATCTAGATATTAGGATTCCTTTAAAATTTTTATCCAAGTAAAGATCTCAAACATAATAACAGTTGACAATCAAAGTTGCATAATTTTATTATACATCAAAGTGAAGTGTGTAAAATATTATTCTTACAACGGTGTAAAAAAATAGTTTCTTTCAAGGGCTATTTGTAAACTTTACTTAATGTCTTCTATTCTAGATATCACATTTGATACAATATCATATCACATTATATTTATGTGAAAACTATTCATAGCTGTTGTAAATTGGGTGAAGTATATGGCCATCCATAGCATAGTAACAATAAGAAGTTTTTTCAATGTGGAGACATTGTTGGATAATTTTTGATCAAAATAATAGGACAATCAGATAAATTGATTAACCAGGAAATCAATGGGATGATTCAAGTTTATTGTATTTAGGCTGATAGTGTTCTGTTTCTAATAAGAACTATTAATTGTCAATGCAAAAGTTGGTCATCAACTAATTTTGGAAACAATGCATATTTATTCCAATTTTGCAATCAAATCAAAAGCAATTGACTTTATAATTGTCCAAGTAGATTTGAATTATCTATATATGAAGCAATTTAAGTTGGAAGAGATGCATTTATATATAATTGTGGTATAGATATTTGAAATCCATTAAAACAAGTGGAGAGTTTTTTTAGAGTCCAAATAATAATGTAAAGATTTTTTTATGATCATTAATGAAATCCAGTCTTTGTTTTAATTCTTTTAAGTTTTATTTTTAAGAATTATGTTTATAAGTATTATCCTTGTTTCTTTTATAAGATAATTTTCAAACTGTCAAGAGTGTATATTTGTTTTTCCAATTAAAGCGTTATAAACAAGTTCTTTTCTTAGTTTTATTAGATGTATTAAATACTTATTATATCTAGCTATACTAAGCTATGGAGAGCACTAATGATAATGTATCTTTAGATCACTATTGATTGTTCAGGGACTTTATCAAGAACATTGTTGATGGTATCATTCTAAATTTTATCAATAATGTTGATGGTGCTAGCTAGTGGCAAACTAGTGCAGCAGGCATAAATACTTACCATTAGCTAAAGACTCATTGTTCAATCATTCTTGCTTAAGGAAAATGCAATTTTAGTTAGTCTGCCCCTAGAAAGTTTACAAGAGATGATGAAGGTTTATAATAAAATTATTAGATTAATTTTGCCATGTGAACCTAATGCAGGGGGTTAAAAAAAGTGCTCTTAGCCATGACAAGGTTAGGAAAGCAATTGGTAAAGCTTTCTGCTATTCCAAAGTTAATTTATTTCTAAGGAGATCAAAAGAGCAATTTGGTTGGATCAAAACCCTCTAAGTTACTCATGATTGGTTTTAAGGAGAAGGGGAAGATTGCTCTGTTTGGCGCATTTGTTGTATATGAGGTAATAGGCTGGTTTATCACAAATAGATATCAGTTGTAGGAAGTCCTTGACATAATCTAAGAAGACTTGGTGTTTAAATCTTCTTACCAGTGAAGAATTGAAGGGGTAATATCCATGCAACAAGCTAAAGATGAGAATTGACATGTGTATGCTTC